>VZTF01005326.1:1428151-1442591 GCA_013397755.1 Cnemophilus loriae | reverse complement strand
GGAAGGGGAGGGAAGGGGAGGGGAGGGGAGCTTGAAAGGGCTAAAACCAAGGGAAAACAAAAGCTCCACCATCCTAAAAAAAATTTTTTAAAAATTAAAAAAGAAGAATCCCCTGAAGAAAAAGCCAAAAACCAAGAGAAAAAAAATCCCCTTTAAAGGAGTTACTCTGTTAAATCATTCCAAACAGGGCCTCTGCCAGACTCCGCTCCCTTGTAGTAACACAAATATAATGATTCACTTTCACTGAGTCAAGAGCTCGGAGGTTGCCAGTAACCACTGTATTTCATGGGCTTTTCAGAGTCAGTAGGAAACAGCAAATTAAGGATCAGTTAAAGCTTTTATATACATGAGGCCTGCCACATTATAGAGGAGGGATCACACACCCTTGCAATTGTGGTGGCTTCCAAACACGCCACACCGAAGTAGAGCTCCAGTGATTTGTGGAAAAAGATGTTTCCCCTTGTTCCCGTATGTAACACTCACACATTGCTCCTGCTGTGCCTTTGATCTGGCTTTCTCCTCCTACCTCCACCAAAAAATACTTTCAGGTTCTTGGCAATGCCTGTCACATATAAATTTCTGCCTTTCCACTCTTTCCCTGGACTTTAACAGGTGCAACAAGGGAGAAGGAGGGATTCTTCTAAACCTTTTCCCCATTTATTGCACCTGCATGTAGCTCAATGCACAAAGTCCTTCAGAAGCTGGTTTAGAATCACAAAACAATTTAGGTTGGAAAGACTTGTGGCCCCTGAGCAGACCGGGAGTAAATATTGAATTAGAGCCCTTGCTCAGGGCTGTATCCAGCCAAATTTTGAACAGCTCCAAGGACAGACACTTTACAATTACTCTGGGAAGCTGCTCCAGTGTTTGACCACCCTTGTGGTCCTTTTATCTGATCAGGCTTTCTTTAGCTTAAGAAGCCTGGAAAAGCCAACAAATCCCTCCAGAGTTTCTAGATGTGCCATTGGAAAAACCCCACGAAGACCCTGCTGATTTTCCATACTAAATGACAGTCATTTGACTTGGTTTTGCTTTGCCTCCTTTACATGGCCAATCTTGACCCTCCTCAGCACCTACAGTGCCCCAGTTTTGGGACAGAGATGCCATTGGCAATACATCCATGTGCCAGAGCTGTTTCCCTGTGGGAGTCGCTCCAGCCTCGGCTCCGAGGGCACAGACTGCATTAAGAGTTGCTGGCTGATCTCAATCCCTTCCCCAAGGGAGCAGGATTACAAGATTAGCTGATTACCCTGCTGCTGGGATTGAGAATTTAGCAGGAATCTAGCAGTGGTCTGGCTGGCATCAGGGTTTACATACTACAATCAGTTGTATGTGAAACCACTGCAAACTGCTTTCTTTATACCCTGCATTTACGACAGCTCAATAGAGATACTATGTTCCAGCCTTGGCATTGTTAATTTGAACCCTGACACTCTTCATTAAAAAAGAAAAATCAAATCAGTTCTAGTGTACAGAACACCAAATTTCAGTTTTCAAAGATGCCAAATAGTAAGAATCTATTTAATTAACAGCAGCAGGGAAAAGTGTTTTAATGTGCGCAGCTTTTAGGTTTTTTTCTTAACTATTTGGCAATAGTTTAGATAGTCTGGATGTCCTGGCTTAATAAGTCATTCTGGACAAGGGAAAAGTCTCAACGCCATTAATCCTGCTCAGAACAACTTAAATCAAGGAGGAATCCTCAAATTTGGTGATTTTCCTCCCTACATTGGCTGCTCCTAAACACATCACCATAATGCTTGTAGCAAACCAGGCTTCACCAAAGTGACAGAGAGAGGAAGAATCAGCCAGCAGCAACTCAGGACCAGCTGCTGTGGGACTCTACCTCTATTTTCTCCATTGAGGAAACCAGGTCTTTCCTGGGATGTGCCGTGACACAGGCACATTGGTCTTGCTGCCTTTTCTGTTCCTCCTCTAAGCTCTTAACTCTCCGCACATGTAAATACAGAGAGATTTGTCCTTGGTTTCCAAACCACAGCAATTCTGCAGAGTCCCTGATAGTTCTGAGAGGACTAGAAAGGCTGGGGAGGGCTGGAAAAAAGAGCTCCCCAAGAGATTTGCAGATTGCAATGATTTCTGCCCAGAAAAACCTTTCTGGGTTTGGTTCCCAGCTTCACAGTTTGCATGCTAGTGAAATTATGTCATTACCTTAAAAATAAAAACAGCAACAAGAAGGAAAATGTATTTATGAGTGGGTGATTAAAACTGCTTTTATTGTGCTGGTGGGTAGAGCTGTCCTAACTCAACAGGAGGTGCTCAGAATGCCAAGCGTTTAAAAATATTTTCCTTAGGAACATGTAGGACAAGGAGGTGAATCTGAACTAGAGGAGAGGTCAGGCTTAGTCACCTCATTTTCTATCCCTCCTACAGGAGTCCAGGGACTTGGTCTTTTTCCTTTCATCACTGAAAACAGTGCTTGGCAGAGATCCTGAAATCAACAAGAGGATGACTCCCAACTTTAAGAGCTTAGCAAACTTCTCATAAAAAAATAGATTTAAAATGCAACTGCTGAGTTTCTAAAATAGCTGTCATGAACAAAAAATCCCAAACCACCAGCATTTTTATAGGACTTCAATTTGGTTCTTAAAAGCACTATTATCATCTCATTTTGAAACTCTCTTTTCCTATTGTTGACGTATTACAAAAAAGATTTTCCATAGCAGTTTGTCAAAATTTAGAATTCATGTTTTATTTTTCTCCAGGACATTTGTGAAAATTACTTTTGGCCAGCATTATATGGTAAGATTAAGTTTGCTCTTAACTTACTAAGCTTTCTAATTTAACTTTTCTGGCATTATTCAAAGGCAGCTGAAATGGTAAAATTCAAGCTTGACCTATTTATCAGTCTTACTTTTCAAGCCAAATCTAAGAATACATATTAAATTGTTTTGAAAGCTTGTCATTTTATAGTTTATTTTCTAAACATGTATATTTAAACTTTTCCCCTAAATCCCAAACTTTGCCCCAATCCCTAGATATGGAGATATCCATTCTGCTGTCATTCCTAGACTGTAAATTCTATAAAAAAATCTGGAAACTGAGGATTCAGTATTCAAATATCAAATCAAGCAGCAAAGCTTGATGTATTTTATTAACAAATCCAACCAAATTTTTAAACAGAAAAGAAATAAAATCATAAAATATGTAATATTAGGTGATCAATAAAGAGCTGAAACATTATGTTTGCATGATGGATGGGTTTATGTTTAGAAGTTTCTCAGGCAATACAGCTCCAGTCAAGTGAGCCTTAATATAACCTCCATGATTTGGTTTTGTAGGATCTACAGTTTAAATTGGAAAAGCTGAAAAATCTTCCTCCCCAAAAGATATGAGGACAGTTTCTTCCTTCCATTATGTTTTTAGGTAGCAATCCTGATTTTAAATTGCTTTCAACCACTTGGTGTTTTAAACAGCTGGAAAGAAACAAGAAGTACCCCATCTCCCTGCTCCTGAATTCTCAGCACAATCTAGCAGAAAAAATGTGAATATCCCCACTGGGTCCAAAGAAATCTTAGTAGGTTTTTTCAGATAAAAACTGGACAATTATTCAGTCTTATTTAGAACAATTGCTTAAACTTTAAAAGTCTCTTATTTTGGAACAGCTCCAGATTTAAGACTAACAGAGGAATAAAGCCAAGAGTTGTGCTTTTACATTTTCCCTCCTGATTAAGGTGTGTTTAACTCCCATTCCCAAGACCTACTCCCTCCATTATGAAACTGGTATTGATCTACCTCCAAAGCAGAAGCTATTCCTGTGATGAGGAATTTCAGCATGATGAGGGGGATTGACAGGGCTGATAGCAATCAGTTATTCACCCCTGGATGAGGGAATTGGTAACAAGAGCGGCAAGTTAATGAAGAATTAAGTGTTGGATCTGAGATCTGGGAAAGATTTCTTCAGAGATTATTAAAAAACATGGTAAATCTTTTCTCTGGCAACAAAATCACCACCTGAGTTGAAGGGACATCAACAAGGAGACTAAATCACATCTCCCACCTGCCAGCTTTTCACTCAGTGGCTCCCGTCAAGTCAGCACAAAAGTATGTCTCTACAAATGGATTGGATTCAGTTTCTAAAACAAACAAACATACAACCAAAAGTCTTCATCATATAAAAGGCTGCAGACTGACATCTCCACACCTGCTCCTGCGAGCAGTGTTTTACTCTGAGGACAGCGAGTCCTCCTTCAGGATGAGGGGGATCCAGGTTGGTGGCAGCCCAGTTGTGGTTTCCAGCTCTCATCTGGGATCTGGGTCAGGACTGAGATCTCAGGTTACATGGGTGTTTCTCATGCCTAATGTCTCACATACCTCTGAAACTCAGAATCTTAGAATCACAGAACCACAGAATTATAGAATGGCCTGGGTTGGAATGGACCTTAAATATCATCTTGTCCCAACACCCTGCCATAGGCAGGGACACCTTCCACCAGACCTGGTTGCTCAGAGCTCCATCCAACCTGGCCTTGGACACTCCCAGGAATGGGGCAGCCACAGCTTCTCTGGGCAACCTGTGCCAGGGCCTCACCACCCTCACAGGGAACAATTTCTTCCCAAAATCCAATCTAAACCTCCTCTCTGTCAGTGTGAAGCCATTTCACCTTTCCCTGTCACTACAATTCCTGATGAAAAGTCCCTCTCCAGCTTCCCTGTAGCATCTTCAGATATCAGGAGGCTGTGAGGCCTCAATGCATCCTTCCCTTTTCCGGGCTGAACAATTCCAGTTTTCTCAGCCTGTCTCCATAGGGAAGGTGCTCCAGTTCCCTTGTCACCATTGTGGCCTATGGACTTGCTCCAAACAGTTTCATGTCCTAACTTATTCTGGTTTTGCACACAATTTTCCAAACATATTCTGGTTTTGCACACATTTTTCCAAACATATTCTGGTTTTTGTACACAAATTTGCAAACATAGGCTCCCCAGACTGTGTCTGAGCTGAGCTGAAGTCATCTCCTTAATCAGTAGTAGATGTGTTCAAAAGGAGATTGTCACCCCAGGAGCGTTTTCTTTGGTACACGTAGTTCAAGATCTAACACTTGTTTGGCAGACAAAAAGTCCCCAAAACCTGGTCTTTTTGGGACTTTGACTCACATGGTCTGTAGGCCCCATCCTGCTTTAAATCAGCATAAATGTTTACCAACATTTTGCTTTACCTCACATTGAAACATGAAGAAATGTGGCAAGGAACAGAACAACTTCTAAAAGCAAAGACCTGGATGCTCCTGGTGCCTGAGGACTAAATCCTTGGGTTAGTGAGCCCAGCCTGCTCTTTCTGTTTCCAGGAGACAGCTCCTATCCTCTCCCTAAACAAAGAAGTGTCAGTTCCCAGAGACAAATTCCCAGAATTTAGGATCCAACGAGAACACAGACAAACAGAAAATAATCTGTCAAGACACTTGGCATAACATAACACATAAGCATGGAAATTCTTCCCACTTTAGAATATTCTGTTATTCATCAGGAGGGAAAAAAAAAAAAAGAAGGCTGTTTTCAAGGGCTCGTACAGAATCTCTCTCATCTACCTTGAGGCATGTCACCCTCAGGCCTTCTTACAGACAGAAACAACCCAGAGGTGTACAAAACAATTCTTCCGAGTGTGGGTAGCAAGGAAAGGCTGAGAGAACTGGGACTGTTCAGAAGAGAAGGCTTTGGGGTGACCCAACTGGGGCCTTCCAGAACCTGAAGGGAGCCCATAGGAAAGATGGAGAGAGACTCTTGACAAGGGCCTGGAGTGACAGGACAAGGGGGAATGGCTTCACACTGACAGAGAGGAGGTTTAGATGGGATATTAGGAAGAAATTGTTCCCTGTGAGGGGGGTGAGGCCCTGGCACAGGTTGCCCGGAGAAGCTGAGGCTGCCCCATCCCTGGAAGTGTCCAAGGCCAGGCTGGATGGGGCTCTGAGCAACCTGGGCTAGTGGAAGGTGTCCCTGCCCATGGCAGCAGGTTGGAACTTCTTTAAAGTCTTTTCCAATCCAAATAACTCATGCATCTATGACTTTATGGAAGTGGCGTGTTAGTCCCAGCAGTTCAATCATCTTTGTCAACCAAACAGTGTGTTCCCCTCCACTTTTGCCACCTCTGCTCTACAGAACAGCTGTGAGATGGGATGAACAGGAACATAAGGTTTTAGCACTATTTTCTCTAATCTCCCCTTATTAGAGCAAATCCCTGTATTCTCGGGGATTAAGGTCAGGCAAGGTCTGTTGAGTTCTCAGCCATGCTGCTGCCGGTTCTGACACTAAAGCGTGGAACGGAGAGTAAAAAGAAACTCTTTGCACCCAAATCAGAGATCAGACATTAAATGGCTCAAAGTACCATATGCCAAAACCTCTTTACTGTCTGATGAACAGTTCCTATGAGTGCTGTCCTAGGGACAGTCACTGATTTATCTTGATTATTTCAAGCTTCTTTTATAGCAGCTCCAGGTTTCCTGGAGCAGAAATTTCTCCTCAGCAAAAAGACAGTGTAGCAGCACAGGCTCAGAAGACAAAAGCCAGAGAAAATAATCTGTGCTCAGCAGCCACACCACAGAAACCTCTGGTTTGTTGGGGTTTTTGTGTGTTGATAATATAAAATCTTGCTACACTTTAAATGTGAGAACTGTGTGGGGATGTGGGGTGATTGGTATTCCCAAATGGAGGACACAATAAGACCTGTGTGTGTTTTCCTGAGACAGTCTGCCCTAAATTACAGCTTGAGTACTTGTCTGAAAGTAGATGATCAGATCACAGGAGGAATGAGGAGCAGCTGGATGGGTATTTTCTGTGTGTAGGGGTGGTCATCTGACCCTGGCTGGACACCAGGTGCCCACCAAAGCTGCACTCTCACTCCTCTCCTCAACTGGACAGTGGAGAGAAAATATAACAAAAGGCTCATGGATTGAGATGAAGACAGGGAGAGATCAGTCACCAGTTACTGTCCTGGGCAAAACAGACTCAGCTTGGGGAAATTAGTTCAATTATGTACCAGTCAAATCAGAGTAGGATAATAAGAACTAAAGCAAATCCTAAAAATAACTTCCCCCCACCTCTCCCTCCTTCCTGGGCTCTACCTCCTGCCCCTCAGTGGAGTAGGGAGATGAGGAATAGGAGTTATGGTCAGTTCACCATATTGTTTCTGTTGCTGCTTCCTCCTCAAGGAGAGCAGTCCTTTCCCTGCTCCAGTGTGGGGTCCCTGCCATGGGAGACATGAACTTCTCCAATCTGAGTCTTTCCTATGGCCTGCAGTTCCCCACTAACTGCTCCAGCATGGATCCCTTCCATGGGGTTCAGTCCTTCAGGAACTGCTCCAGCCTTGGTCTCTCCCACAGGGTCACAAATGCTGCCAGCAAACATGCTCCAGCCTGGGATCCTCTTTCCACAGGAGTCTGTTCCAGTGTGGGCTTCCCACAGGGTCACAGCATCCTTTGGGCATCCCCCTGCTCCAGCAAGGGCTCCCCCAGGTCTGCAGGTGGATCTCTGCACTCCCGTGGGCTGCACCAAGGGCTGCAGAGGAATCCCAGCTCCAGCACCTGGAGCAGCCCTTCTGCTCCCTCCTCACTGCCCTGGGTGTCTGCAGGGATGTTCTTCTCACATGTTCTCACTCCTCTCTTCTCTGGCCACAATTACCTCTGCACAACATCTTCTTTTACTTCTTAAAAATGTTATCACAGAGGTGCTCCCACCATTCCTGGTCTGCTCAGCCTTGGCCAATGGCACATCTTGGAGCTGCCTGGAACTGGTTATCTCAGACATGGGGGAAGCTTCCATCAGCTCCTCACAGAAGCCACCCCTGGAGCCCCCCTGCTACCAAAACCTGGCCATGCAAACCCCATGCAGTGTGTGGGCCCCTGGGAGAGAATAAATATGACAGAGCCAAACTGTAATTGGCCAACTGGAGAATAAGACAGATTTAACTCCATGAGATATAGGCTGTGCTTGAAATAAAACACCTGTGCCGAAAGGAGGCTCTCCATGGAGTAGAAAACAAACAGATAAGCCTTGAAATTCTGTTATGCAGAGCATTACTTCTCCCTTACTCATGCTAAGAACTAAAGATGGCTTTTGCTCTTCTCTCTTCTCCACAAGATATCATCATCTCTCTCCTGCCAAAGACAAACTCCTACCTAACCCTGGCTTCCAGCTCTAAAAATACATAAATTTTCAATGAAAGAGGGGCAGAAATCCAGAGCCTCCCTCTCCTGGGTGCCCTTATCACTAACATATGAGGTCATGTTTATACATCTTACCTCCCTCTCCTGAAGAACATTTAGGAAGACTGTTAAAAGGGCAGTTTCAGCAATGAAGCCCATGCCAGAGTAAGTGACAATTACGACATGAACCAGGGTATAGGAGACTCTCCTAGAAGGGCTTGCAAAATTAGTCTCCCATATGCCTGGTGAGTGCCCTAAATTTTAATTTTTCCAAATGGGAATCTGGGCCTGGAGATGTAGATAAAAATTAAGACCTCTCTAAAGAAGGAAGGAGGGAAGGAAGGAAGGAAGGAAGGAAGGAAGGAAGGAAGGAAGGAAGGAAGGAAGGATCACAGTGACATTCTGGTCACACACACTTCAGCTGGGAAGACCATGCCCTCCCCCAGAGCAGTTCCAGCATTAGGCAGTATAAGATATTGATTACCAGATGTTTTCTGACCAGATGTTTTCTCCTCTCACTCCCAGCTTAGCAAACCCTCTAGCACGCTTTTGGTGGAGCTGTTCTCCCTCGTGAGACAGGCAAAACAGCGAGGGCTTCTTAAGATAGACCTGTGATAAAGAAGTGTTTTTCACATAGTTCTGCAATTTCTCATGCATCTCTGATGAACTCACCTGTCCCAGACTCACTAATCCATCTCCCTCAGGCTGCTCAGATCCTGCCAGACCTCTGAGCAGTTTTCTGCAGCTGCCATATGGAAAAAAAATGAAAAATTAAAGGAAAAAAAAGACTGCTAAAATGTTTTCTCCTTCTGCCTCTGAGTGAAAATTCCTTCAAAATATAACAGTGGCCATTCACACAAAAAAATCTATCTGACATAGCTCAAAACAAATACAATTTTAAGAACATCCCATCCCCGTAAAATGTTCAAGGCTAGGTTGAATGAGTCTTGGGACAGCCTGGTCTAGCCGAAGGTGTCCCTGCCATGGCAGGCGGTTGGAATGAGTTGATCTTTAAGGTCTCTCCCTCTAAAACCATTCTGTGATTCAATGATTTGATAAATAAGAAGGGAGAATGACATGTGTCATCTCCTTCCAGTCCTGGGCATACCCAAAGAGTTTGTTCTTAAAACTGAAACATGTTCAGGTCTCTAATTACTCTTTTTTTTCTTTTTGGCTCTTACTGAACTCCAAAGAGCTGACTTCATAAAGCTTAAGGAACTTTATAAACCTAGGTTTTATAGGGTTAGTGATGCAACTAAAAGAAACAATTATAATGCAAAAAAATCATTGTTATCTGTGGATGCATTTAAAACGCTACAGCATTTCTAAGCCATATTTCTGGTAAATATCCTAGCAAATACAGAATATTTGTTGATAAAATGAAGGATACATGCGGAATGGTCCTCTCTTAGAAACTTTCTGATTAATTTACAATAAGTTGGCATGACCAGCTCCAATCTTTCCTATAGATCATCATGCTAATTGTGTTTTTACAGAAAAGTGACAATTACAAGATAACATTAAAACAGACTATTTCTTTGACTTCAGGTCACAAAATTAATCTTCATTTTCATTAAGATTTTCTCTTGCATTCCAGAATTGTATTTGTATCATTCCAAAATTGCATTTGTATCATGTGATGTTAGACATCACATTGACAGTCAATAGGCCAGGGATGCAATTCCTGAAGGGATTTATTTCTATGAATACTGTGGACTTCTATTGGTAACCTCCATGGACGAAAATAGGCAGTTCCTCTGAGCAAAACTGTGAACAGCTGACAGGTTTGTCATCAAGATTTGGGTCTATCACAGCACAATGGGTTATTTATTTATACATCTCGCTCCTGTCGCACTGTCACCATCTTTAAGAAAAAAAATTACTAGAGCCAAAGAGAGGAGATACTCACAGAAACACAGAATATCCTGAGTTGGAAGGACCCACAAGGGTCATCAAGTCCAACTCCTGGCCCTGCACAGGGCACCCCAATAATTTTTGATAAGACTGGAAAACTAAATAAAATATAGAGAGCATTTGAATCTGCGAGCTAATATCTAGACTTTCTGCCCAGATAAAAACACATTTCCTTTCACCTTTGAGTGATTTCCAGTCTGCTCTACTTTCTGCTTCCCCTACATCAGTCAAAATTACAATCTCTGGTAACCCTTTCAATCCTTTATCTGCTTTCAGAGCTTTTAATTACGTTGCAAAGCTTACATTTTTGTCTCTCCATGTACAGTAGATAGAAATAGACCCCGAGATAATACTGCTTGAGATGTGGTGTTAATGTGATCAGTACAATAATCTTACAAGTAGCTACAAAAGGTAGATAAGGGATGATGTGATGTTAGGAGCTTGTTGAAATGTCACAATTTGTCATAACATTATGCATTTGAATAGCATAAGCAATTAGATCCTTAGCTCGTGTGGTATTTTCTGATTTATTCCGTCCCCATTGTCCATGAAAGAAAGAGGTTTCAGAAGATAAATTAGAATCCCACCACCACTTAAACCACTGCACTTGGATATTTCTGTGACTGTTTCTGCTTCTAATCAATGCGAATTGGCTCTTTGAACTTGTGAAAGTCTCTTTGACTGCACAAGAAGAATTCATGTGTAATACTGTAATGCTCAAGTGCCTTATGGGAATGAGGTAAATCTCAGCAAGTCATTTCCATCACAGCCTGAATGTCCACATGGGCATAAAACATAAAACATCAAGCTTATAGCCCCACTGGAATGATATCTTTTCACTGCCATCCTCTTCTTTAAAGCACCTTTTATCTGGCATTATGTTAGACAAAATTTAAAAGCAATGCTGATAATTGTGTCAGCAACAGAATTTAACCAAATACAGTTCACCCCCAATACAGAATTAAATTCCTATTTTAGACAGACATGTCCACCTTGGATCCATTTATCGAAAGTCTGGGAAGCCAGCTGAAATTAAATCAATGCCACACACTTTATGGGCACTGGCTGATGTCCAGAGTGCTAAAATGGCAGTGCAGAACTGCAAAGGCCCAAGCATGTTGTTTATGTGTGCTGGCTGAAATCCAAAACGGTTACAGTAAGTAGCAGAATAAAACAATGGTAACAGGGCCCTCTGCTCCTCACTTGAGGCCAGCAAGTGCAACACTTCAGCCGGGAATAGGTGATCATTATGAAACATGGGAACATAAACCTCCAGGCATAGATCCTTCATGATCCTGAGCACTCACACCTGGCAGGAGAGAGAGCAAGAGGCATGGACACACTGCCAGTCTCTCAAATGGATTAAAGGAGCAGTGGCTTGGCTCTCCCCAGTGAACTGTGACTCTTAGATGAGGCAGGCTGCTGATGGTTTTTCAAGGGTGCTCTGCAGGGTTGCATTTGAATTTACAGTCTGGAAGTTTGTGAGGAATGGTGCTTAGAAGGAATATCCCTGCTGCCTGCAGGGTGTGGAAAAAGTTGCCTGCAGCGCCGATGCAGAGCTCCTCAAGACCCTTTATTTACAGAACGATTTAGGATGGAAAAGACCTCCAAGACTGAGTCCAACAATTCCTCCCCAGCCTTCTTCCTAGTGTAATAGATCTATAACAAGGTCATGGACCTCATTTGGCATTTTCAAAATGGGTTTTCTGGGATAAAAATAAGTCCCCAGGTACAGGACTCCATTGTGTTTTATGGCTGTGCAGTGCTGACAGCGCACAAAGACAGGGGTGTGGGTAGCCAAGGCAACCCTCCAAAGGTGGGGAAACATGGGCCATAAGACACATCAAACTCCTTGAGATCTGTAACCACATTTCAGAGAGGTGAGTTCAACTCCAGCTGAGTGCAGAACTTGCAGAGATCACATTGATTTTGTAGCTGTTAATTTATTTTTCATATTTATTTGCCATTGAGAAGTCTTGCCCAAAATCTTAAGAATAGATCTGGCCCAGTGAAACAGAATCAAAATCCCTCGGAAAATGTTAGGAGACTGGAAAACAAGTTCATATTGATTCCCAATAAACAAAACAAAACAGAAAAATCCAGGCTTTGTTCATGAGACAAGAATTCTAAAATATTCCATTTGGGGAGTTTGGTGGCTTGCTTGCTGCCCAGCTTGAAAGCTTTCAAGCATTTCTGCTTTCTCAAAGCAGGAAAAAAGCTGTAATAAATTTAAAAAACAAAACAAAGCTAAAAGCAGCCTTTCAGGTTCCATTGTCTATGAATCCAAAAACTTTGCCTTTTTGATCATCACCTTTTTTCTACCTTCACACTTGTGCTCTGCTCCTTTACAGGCAGCACTGAAGTCTTTGCTTTTCTTTAATGGAAGAGAGAGAAATGGACCAGTAAATTCAAGGTAGTCTGCTGGGGAGATATGGTTTGGATTTTCCAAAGAGAAAACAATATTCCAGTAAAATAGTCATTTTCCCGCACAGCATCATACAGTTGTTCAAAGGCAGAGATTTTTCCTCAGGAAAATAACCCTCCAATAAAGTCTGCTTCATCCCAAACATTTTAGACAAGGGCTGCAATTAGCTCCTGGCCATTAGATGATTTACAGACAATTCCCTCCCCAAACCTGACATATAAAACTCAAACTCTTCAGATTTATTTAATGCAGATGTTTTAAAGATGAACAAAAGCAAATATCTCCGAGAACTGTGTGAACACTACCGATACTCTTGTATCTTGGTTTCAAAAGCTGCAATTCAATTGTGTGTACACAAGAATCTGGTGCAACTTGAGACACTTGAGGATACCAAAGATACTCACCTGAGCTGGACAGAAATGACACAGGGCTCATGGGAAACCTTCTGAAGCAGCAGATCCAGACAAAGAAGGATATCACACAACAGCTCAGAATATGTTGCATGCTGATATTTAGAGCTGAGTAACACCCAAACCTGCATCTTAAATAGAGCTTTTAAGGTTTGGTTTTTCAAGTATCTCTACCCACAAGTATATTTATGAGACTCTTGCCCCAAAAAAACCAACTTAAAGTAATTCCAGCTCATGGACCTAGAACCAAGAGGATGAATTTTTGTAAGGGCAGTCTCTTGTGTTAATGGCTGCCTTTAACATTAATCTTCAGGGACATCAGTGCAATATTGGTACCCACAGAGGCTTTGCAGAAGAGCAGTTTCATGGAGCAGCTGCTCAATGTGCTGCAGAGGGGAGCTTGCACTCACATTTGTACGTGTGGGAAAGAGATCCCACCCTCTTTTGGCAGTGCTGAAAGGAATAAAGGCTTACTTTTGTTCCCAAAGAAAGGACATGTCTCTGGCTGCACACATGATACAGCAGTGCTGAGCTAAGGGAAAGGATTGAATCCTCAAGGAGCACTTTTCAGAACAAAGACAAACTTTTACTATCCCTCAGTATTACTACTAGAATCTCAGGGTATTGCTGAAGAGGACAGGCTCTGACAGCTGTGACAGTGTATCAATCATTTGACAAATTTCATACCCTTACCTCTCACTAAAATAAAGATGGTAACAGCAGATCAAGATCTGGGTTTGTAAAAGCAGCATTCAGACTGAATTGTAAAAACTGGTTTGGAATTCTTACAGGATTTCACACTATTATAAAATTAGATTTGTGCCCAAGATACCAAAATATTGTGTTTTTTCTCCATTTGAATAACCATTTTTACTTATGCAAATAAGATAATATTTTATCTTTCTGGGGAAAATATAATGAAATAGAGATTTAATAACACACAGAGATAACAACGTACAATTTGACCACTTTAAAAGAAAGACGGGTAAAGAGGAGGTATTGTGAGACTACAAGAGAAGATTCCTGCATTTCACTGGAATGTTAGGAAAGTAGTTCTTCAGAAACGTGCAGTGTCCTGGGGCAAGAGCCGCTTGTGATACATCTGTGATGACAGCAGTTTGTTAGAGACCCAGATTAGAGGGAAATGTTCCAGCATGCAGAGACTTTAAGGCTCTAACACTACGAAAAGGATGGCAATGGCTCAACAGAGCAGAAATCTTAACGGGAGATGTAGTGTCAGGGTTGAAGACATTCAGGGTACGGCCTAAGAAGTGGTAGAGGGAGAGCACATCTACATTAACAGATGGTACAAACTCATTGCAGAGCCTCCTTTTTGTTACAGCTCCCACTTCAAAGCTGCCCTGCTTAACATCACTGCCAGCCCTCACGGGGCAGCTGGGGATGAGCTGCCATTCCCTGTCTCACACACACGGCTCGGCAGCCCACGGCAACTCATGTGCTCAGCTCAGCTCCCAGCAGGGAATGGGATGGTTCTCCTCCTTCCCCTGCAAGTGTCACTGCAGCTGCCATCCCACCCGGGA
>VZTF01005326.1:1385952-1428100 GCA_013397755.1 Cnemophilus loriae | reverse complement strand
CCCCCCAACAAGAACAGGGCAACACCGCCACTGTCACTTTTCTCAGCCTTGATTTAGATCTCCCAGCCTCTAGAAAAAAGCTTCCTCCCAGTGCTTGTCTGATAGCTCATGGTCATCTTCTATCCATCTGATACTGCTATGGGAAAAGGCAGATTCTCTGTTACTCTGCAAACTTTTCAACACCATCTTCCTGTCTGATTCAGAGGTAAAACAGAGCCTTAAACACAAAACAGATCCTTTTTTAACTGCTGCATTCTACTTCTCCCATCTCTACTTCTTCTTTAGTGTCTGGAGAGCCAGTCCTATGAGGAGTGGCTGAGGGAGCTGCGGGGGCAGGCTCAGCCTGGAGAAAAGGAGGCTCAGGGGGGACCTTCTGGCTCTCCACACCTCCCTGACAGGAGGAGGCAGCTAGGTGGGGGTCGGGCTCTGGTCCCAGGGAACAGGGACAGGACAAGAGGAAACGGCCTCAAGCTGTGCCAGGGGAGGTTCAGGAAGAATTTCTTCACTGAAGGAGTTGTCAAGCATTGGAATTGGCCTGCCCTGGGGGGTGGTTAAGTCACCACCTCTGGAGGCTGTTCAAGAAACGACTGGATGTGGCACTCAGTGCTGTGGTGTAGTTGACAGGGTGATGTTTGGTCAAAAGTTGGACTTGATGACTTTGGTGGTCTTTTCCAACCTTAATGATTCTGTGGAACTCCTGCCTTTGCTAAAATAAGTTCCCTTCCTCCATTACGGCAGCTTTGATGTGTTAACAGGTGTATGTGAATACTCTGACACCCTGCTCACGTCACGTCCCTTCCTGTCACCTTCCTGCCCACATAAAACTGAGAGGAACAGGCTGGCAGTGGTTCCACTCCCTGAGTCGGCCCAGGATGCTGAGGCATGAGGATCCATCAAAAGGACAAGGAGATGTTTTCTGCTCCTTAGATTATCATGACTGGAGAATAGGTGGACTGTTCTCCAGACGGGAAGATGGGCATTGCATGGAAAAAGAGACTTTAGACATTGAGCTTTCCGTGTTTGTTATTCATCACTTAATTTGTACTGGAAATGAATCTCAGAGAAGGAAAGCTTACTCAGCTTTTAGCAGAATTTCTCCCCTTTAGAAAAAGCATGAGATCACATAATAAGTACCTCTAAAGGTCCCTGGAAAGGAAGATAAAATTTGATACTGCGTTCTTGAGGTTTCAGACTGAAATAGAAAGGGGAAAAATAGGAAAGAATCCGATATCATCACACCTAGTCCCCTTTCAGTTAGTGTCTTTGTACTTCATGAGGGAGGAAACACAGAAAAAATACATGTACACAGGTCAAATATTTTCAATTGCCCTTCT
Source organism: Cnemophilus loriae (assembly GCA_013397755.1). NCBI lineage: Eukaryota > Metazoa > Chordata > Aves > Passeriformes > Corvidae > Cnemophilus > Cnemophilus loriae. Next base: position 1,426,766 of record VZTF01005326.1, on the reverse strand, counting down.
AAAAAAGTAAGCCCTTTCTTTGAGAGTAAAGGTTTGCTAAATATCTTCAAGAGAAAAGGAAGTCAGGCTTTGATTCATTCTGGTCTTGACAGTTACATGACTTTGTTTCTTCTTCTGACTTGGTGTTTATAAGAAGAGACCACTCGTGAAATCTGAGAATGTTGCAAAGATCACCCAGGCTCATCTAAAAGCATCATCCCAGCGGGTGTGAGATGGAGTAAGATGATCCTGAGATATCAGTAGCCAAAGAGAGTTTAAGTCTAGTCAGTAGCCAAAGGGAGTTTAAGTCTGACAAGTGGATGCTGCAAATTCTGCTTGTAGAAAGGAAGCAAAAACTACCAAACCAAGACTATGATGTGGTGTATCTGCTTATCCCGCTCTCCAGCAAGATGGATGTGCTAGGAAATGCCAGACTTCTCCCTATCTCTTCTTGAGGACTTTTAAAACTTCTTTTAATACCATAACCAAGACTTACAATGCTTTAAGTTGAACTGAACCTGTGAAGAATGAACTCAAACATGAAACAAACCAAGACTCATTCTTACAGTTTCCGTAAGGAGGGACATGTTAAAGAATCCCTTGGTGAGTTGCTGCTCTCTGCTGGGGAAAGAATGTAGGAAAGACTACCCACATGGCACATTCCCTGTATTGCATGTTATTCCAGTCTTACCTATGAGCTGATGTACTAATTTTAAAGTGATCTTGACAGTGAATTCCCGAGTTAATCTACTTAAATAATTTCCTACATGATGTCACACGCACGTGCACCCTTCTCTTAAAATTTCAATAGATTAATATCCCAACTTACCTCTTCTCCTTCCCTCTCCCAAACACATTCATTATCCTCATTTACTGCTCCTTCCACCAACGTACCAGGCATCAAGTCCAGTTCAAAGTGTCTTGTCTAGCTCTCAGGGATACGCCTGGTGGCTGCCACCAACTGCCAGGCTCATTTTTTCCACAGTGAAGAGATCTCACACAGATGTGACACTAATTATGCTAACAATGAAAGGCTTGTGGTCACAGAAGATGGACTTTTCCTGGGATAACATAAAGTTATAACCTTGCCAGCAAATAAAAAGAAGGAAGAAAGTGTTCATAACACTTTATTCACTGCCAGCTACAAAATTCTTCCTTTTGTATTATTTTTCCTCTTTTTGTTTGTTTACTTGTTTTCTTTTGTTGTCTTTTTCTTCTTCCCTCCAGCCTCCATTTTTTCTCAATAGCTTTTTCAAATACACCAGTACCCCACAAGCGTATAAATGCTTAAAAATACACTTTATTTAATTTTCTTTTTTTAATTCCAGTTTCAGTTTTGCTTTCAACAGATGGACTGAAACACTTCCTGCTGCAGGAGATTTTACACCAGGACATGCAGATAAACTTGAGGTGACTCCAACTGCTCTATCACCAGAAATGGAAGCTGGGGGAGACCTGAGCAGAAATGCCTAAGACAGCTCAGGTGTCCAAATAACCTTGGAACTGTTGATAAACCAACCAAGAATTTGTGAGGAATGATCATAATAAAGGCTAATACTTGGGGAAGGAATCTGCTACAGACCACCTACTTGGGAAGAGGAAGCAGATGAAACCCTCTTCAGGCAGGTAGAACAAGCCTTGAAGTCACGGGCTCTGAGACTTGCTGGGGATATCAACTGTACCAGTGTCTCTTGGAAGTGCAAAAGGACTGGATGCAAATGGTCCAGGTGATTGCTGGAGTGTGCTGAGGACAATTCCATGGTGCAGCTGATCCATGAGATGCGTGGGGAATGTGCTCTGCAGGACCTACTGCTCAGGAAAAACATGAAAGCGATGGGAAAGTCAAAGGAAAGTTTGGCTGCAGTTATCGAATGGTGGAGTTCAAAATCACAGCAACACAGAGAGAATTAAACAACACAAATCATAGTCCTGGACTTCAGGAGAGAAACGTCTGGCTTCTTCAAGAAGCTTTTGGATAATGATCTCAGGCACACAGTGGGATTTCTGGGGTGCCCTGCACAGGGCCGGGAGTTGGACTCAATGATCCTTGTGGGTCCCTTCCAACTCAGGAAATTCTATGATTCTTGTAGGAAGGAAAAAATGCCCAAATGAGCTCCCAAGAGGGTTTCAAGCAGCACCTCCACGAAGCACAACAGCAGCACATTCTGCTGTGTGGGAGTTCAAACAAACACACGGCAGGAGGTCAAGGTCAGTAAACAATGGGCATCCACCTGTGCCCAAAAGCAAAAAGCGAGTGTAAAGGTGATACCAGCAGTGCTGGCCTGGGAGGAATACAAAAGCACAGCCTGAGCATGCAGGGATGGAGTAAGAAAAGCCAAAGCTCAGCTGGAGCTGAAAGAAGAGCAGCAGAAATGGCTTCCATACACTGTCAGCAAAATGCAGGCTAAGAGCAAAACTAGCACACTGCTCAGGCTTGGTGACCTAAAAAAAATGGAAAAAAATGAAATATTCAATACACTTTTCTGCCTCCCAGATCCCTAAATTTACTTACATTAATCTTGGGGAGCATAGTGTTACCCACAGTAGAGAAATCATGGAACCATAGAACACCCTGTGTTGGAAGGGACCCATCAGGATCATTGAAGTCCAACTCCTGGCCCTGCACAGGACATGCCAAGAATCATGATTACAGGAAGAAGACAGAATTAGGGAGCACTTAAACCAATTGTTCATGGGAATAGTTGGAATGGCCATGACGGTGCCAAGGGAACCATCAGTGTCACTGTGAGACTCATCACCTTCAAAAGCTCATGGCAACCAGGAAGAGTTCCTTTTGACTGAAAAGAGGCCAATGTCACATGCATTTCTGCCTTTCAAGAGAGAGGGAGAGGCAGAACTTCTACTTGGGCCTTCTTATTTCTCCTTGTGCAGAAAGCACCTTGCTTTCACTAAATGCAGTCTTTTGGCTTCAGGGAGGGCAAGGTTTGTGGACTCTTACACGTATGACTTGAACAATCAGCTCTTCTGAGGCCTCACCTGGAGAGCAATGTCCAGTTCTGGGCTCCTCAGGACAGAAGGGACGCGGAGCTCCTGCAGCGGGGCCAGCGGAGGCTGCAGAGATGATTTAGGGCCTGGAGCATCCCTGACAGGGAAAGGCTGAGGGAGCTGGGGCTGTTCAGCCTCCAGAGGAGCCCCAGCTGAGAGGGGCCCTCAGCCCTGTGTGTCCCTGTCTGCAGGGAGGGCTCAGAGCAGGGCCCAGGCTCTGCTCCGTGGGGCCCAGCAATGGCACCAGAGGAATGGGCAGGAACTGATGCCCAGCAAGTTCCACCTGGACGTGAGGCAGAACTTCTTCCCTGGGCAGTGACCGAGCCCTGAACAGATTGTCCAGAGAGGGTGTGGAGTCTCCTCACTGGGGATATTCCAGAACCATCTGGGCACAATCCTGTGCCGTGTGCTCTGGGATGGCCCTGCTGGAGCAGGAAGGTGGGACCAGTGACCCACTGTGGTCCCTTCCAGCCTCAACCAGTCTGTGCTTCTGTGATCAGACATTTCTCAGGCAACACCCTGAGCAAGTTTCTGCTTTCCTTCTGGACTTGTTGAAAGGAAACAATGATTTCTTATCCTGCTTCCCCCACATGGGGAATGCAGGATGATGGAGAGCTCCAGCCTGAATGCATCACGTTTGTGAACCTCTATACATGCACACCAGCCTGCTATAGGTATCCTGACACATAAATCAGCTGGGCACCAGATGCAGTTTGGCTACAAGAGAAAAGCAAAATCTGGGGGCAATTTTTTTAGGACACTGGAAAAAATCTCCGTGCAGATTGGTTATTAACATAGACTGCAAGCTGGTCTAACTAAAGAAACAATCTTTACATAACCCATTCCTCTCCAGAGGTTTTATAAAATAGACATCCACAAATAAAATCTAACGCTTCCCTAAGTGAGGAATGTCAGTTATAAGAGGGATGGTAACGAAAAAGTTCTTTCTAGAAGTGCTTTTGAATTCAAATATGTATCTAATGCATATGTTAAGTAACTATAGTGCAGACACCTGGCTTTTGAATGGGTATGTGCATGAATTCTCACCCTCAGAATTGTATTAAACCCTGTAAAAGTTGTCAGGTCAAGCATTTAAAGACAGAAAATGTTAAAAATTAAGTACATCCTGGAGAACTGTAGTTCATCTTTTCTGTGAGATCAAAACGTGATAATTTCTGTAACTTAGTGATCCTAGTACTTTTTTATCTTTTCCTCTTAAAGCACTTCTATCTCTTCATGTTCCAAGTGCTCTGGCTGCTCTGTATTCATTCACTGCCATCTTCCTCACTCACTTCTCACGCTGTGTGTGGCCTCAGGACACACTTATTCAAATCCTGCTCTGAAGACAGAAGGCTTCATTTCCCCATGGGATTTCCTACAAGCAGCAAGCATAAATCACCTGCCTGAGTCCTTCAGTGCCCCAGTGAGGGAAGGGAAAGTCGTGCTTGACTGAGCATCTTGTACTCCTTGTACTTCAGCACCATGTCTGAAGGCTTCACGAACAGGAGCAGCTATCCCCAAAAACATCCTTTACTCATGGGGACAAGAAGAAGATGTTAAAGTAAGAACTATTGCTCATGTGACAATTGAGTTTGAAAGCCTCAGTTATGCAGAATTCTTAGGAACATTAGCATGCTCTATATAGGGTACCCTGGCAGCCACAAGGACCCAGAGCTCCCACAAATCCAAAGCCAGGATGCAAAGCAACCCACAGCAGTGCCTAGTGCTGGATCAGATTCCAGGCTGTGTCCTGAAAGATGGTGCTGTTGTAAGGCTCCTCAGACCCACCCACTGCACTGACAGCAGCCACTGGGAGTCCATCCCAAGTCTCACATTTGGCAGAAGGCAGCCGAACTCGTGTGTGTGTCCTGCCATGTACCACACACGACGTCTTGGCTCTAAAATAATCAAGGCAATAAAAGGGACATTTCATCAAAGGGCATTTTCCTGACACTTGCCTGAGTCACCTCAGCCTAATCTCAGTTCCTGGAGCTCAGGGAGTGGAGGACAGCTGCAGTAGTTTAGCATTTCTAGTGTGGACCATCGCGTTTTGCCAGCAAACCACAGAACTGTGTGCTGGTGTGGCTCCTGGGTTCCCTTCCAGTTCCAGCAAGGAGTATTTTGTTGGCTTCAATTCCTGCAGCTAAACCCAGTCCACTTGTTGCCTTTAAGTCTCCTTCTTCTTTCCCAGCTACTTCCAACTTCATCATTTGCCTGCAGTCTTTTCCTTATCGTACCTGCTCCGTTTCTCCTGCTACATCCTTGCTCTTGTCACACATCTACTCAGTGCTCACCAAATTTACACCTACCTCTCCCAATTCCCAATCCACAGATTCCTGAGGAAACTGGTGAATTCATGTTCTGAACCATGTATTAGAAGTTATTTCTGTGTTTTGTAGGAAAAAATCCTCCATTAAAAGCAGCAACTCTCTTAGAAACCATCCAGAACTCAGGTAACAAACGTAATTACTGCACAGGCATAGATGGGGCAGATAAAGCAATTAATCAGTTCAATTCAGATTCATGGACACGACCAGCCTTATGCACAAAGAGGTAACATTTTGCCCCCTCTGGAATTTCTATCAGCTATAGCGAGACATGGATTTTCCCTTTAGTCTCTACTTTTAAGTTACCAAATGCAAAAAGCTGTAAATTAGGAGCTTTTAAATGCCAGACTCCAAGAATTTATCAAACTGTGCCTTCTGCCTTCTGGGCTGTTTTTCATATTTGAGGTTCATACCCATTATGCACTCTCAATTGTTGAGTATATATTCCCATTCTATGCTGTGTACACATTCCCAGTAAATTCTACTCATTTTGGCAAAATTGCTTTGATACAAAGGCACTACTTGTTGCAACTTGGGATACACAGTGCCAATATCAGGTTTTGGGACAGACCCAGGACTTGATAAGCAAAATAATGAAACCCATCAAATCATACCAGCTTCCAGGTTCAGGCTTTTGTGCCTGCTCCAAGAGTTATCTATCCTAAAACTTAGGAGATTTTGAAATTGGAAAAATAAATTGCAGATATCGAATAGCTGAGACCTGATCCTGCACTCGCTCACATCTACTTAAAGCAAAGGAGTTCACTGAAACCAAAGGAGTGACACCAGAAGCAGACTAAGATCCAGTGATTATCCTGCACTGATTTGGTACTTCAGAATGGATTAAAATAAGGAGCCAGGGACTTCAGTTGTCCAATTTTTTCTTTCATTCCCTGCCGTTCCCATCCTGAAGCCATTAAATGCCAGAATCACTGCTTGATGTCTGACCTCAGAATAGTTCCCAGAACAACCAGCACTTTGACCAAAGACATCAGCAAATCAACACCTACCCAGAAGGGAAAAAATGGACCACTTGAAATATTTTTCTCTGTTTTGTGGTTTGACTCAGGCTTCAGCCAAGTGTTCCTTCCAGACAAACCCCAAAATCCTTTTCCAAAAGGAAAGCAACCAACCGTGTTTCTCCCCATGTGCACACACAAACCTTAAAACAAGGTTGTCTCCAGAGAAATGAGTGGCTCTTTCGACAGCAGTGATGGCTGTTTACAGAGACAGTTTGGTTGCAAAAGCTATTTTACCACTCCTTGTACTGAGCAACATGATAGAACCTTGTTCGAGGTTCAGTTTCCAGAACCTAAGCCCTGCCCTCCAGGCACACTGGGGTGTCACTCTGCATTTACCTGCAGTCAGACCTGGAAGCCAGCTCCCCAAAATTGTCTTACTCTCACACACACGCAAACAAGCACACATTTCATTGCATTCCCAACACATACTTTGCCTAACCTTACAATGACCCAAATCACCATTGGGCTTCCAAAATTTGTTGTTTTCTCCAGTCTATCTCTCTGTCTACTGACAATCTTTCAGCGCCCCCTTCATCTACTCAAAGCAGGACTTAAAATGAAGTTTATCTGCTTCCAATACACACTTCCTTCTGCCTCCTCAGGGTTCTGACAACAAGCAGCTCATTGTTTGTCATTATTACCTTGGCAGAGACTCTGCTGAGAGAGCTGCTGCTTTCAAAAATCTACTCAGTAGTGTGGTGTCCCAGGGCAGCTCATTGTCACAAAGAGAGAATTTGCTTTTTTTTTTTTGGTTTGTTTTTTGTTTTTTGTTTTTTTGACTTGGTTTGGTTTGGTTTGGTTTGGTTTGGTTTTTTTGTTTTGTTTTGTTGCTGTTTTTTTCTTTTTCAGAAGTCCTCAGAGTTAATAATCTGAAGTGGTTTGGAAACTTGAGAAGCTGAAGTCCTGAAGACCTTTCTCCTGCTCCTTGGTAGAAAGATGACATGTACACGTGTGACTTGTTGGCTACAAGTGGAACTGCACATAAAATTGCCATGAGGGCTAGAAAATCATCTGACAGGTGGATGGGCTTCATGCACAAGAGAACTGATGGTATGGATGCAAAGTTGGCGTTCTTGAAAATAGGAATTCGTATAGCCCAGCCACGTATCCAGCAGCTTTGCCAGTGTCACCTCTGACGTCGCATAAGGCTTTCTTCTAGGAAGTAAGGAATTCAGTTTAATTCCCTTCTAAGCACGAAGAGGCTTTAAAACCTATCCCACCATATAAAAAGTGGTTCACCAGGGAAAGTCAAAGAAGTAGAAGAAATTATAGAAGAAATTCTTTGCTGTGAGGGTGATGAGGCCTGGCACAGGTTGCCCAGAGCAGCTGTTGCTGCCCCATCCCTGGAAGTGTCCAAGGCCAGGCTGGATGGGGCTCTGAGCAACCTGGGCTAGTGGAAGGTGTCCCTGCCCATGGCAGCAGGTTGGAACTGGATGATCTTTAAGGTTCCTTCCAACCCACACCACTCTATGATTTTATGATTCTTCATTTTGCCTAGTGAATCACTTTGAAAGAAAAATAAATAATTCATTGCCTCAAAAGCCATGTCACTCCAGGTTAATCAATTCTTTCCTAGCATTTCGCTAGCTGTGTTTTCCACCAAGGCAATTGCTTTCCACTGTCAAATCACACCAGGGAAATTTTTGATCCAAAACAACAACAGAAAACCTGGATTTTCCTGTTGATTAGTACAGTTAATTATCTAAAAGAATGCAAATATTTGACTTAATGACAGAACACAGAACCAAAACAAAGCCTTAACTTTCCAATACGCACTAGGAAAGAGCTCGTGTATGTGTGAATAGGCTTTTTTTCGGTGTCTTTTATTTGTGCTTTAACACCTGGAAGAGAAATGCTGCAAAAAGCCTATTTGCATAGCAAAGGCCATCGTGGTGAAGCCTGTAAAAGTGGTTGGGATAACATTGTCCTTGCCACAAAAGATAGACAGATAGACAAAATCTCTAGAATTCTATCTACGTAAACTGATCCAGGCTTGACCCTCCTTTACACAAACTCTCAATGTGGCAACATGAAAGGACTTAAAAATAGGCACAAATGACACACGAGTTTCACTGCCAGGACAGTAGGACTGGGCAAAGAGGGTCTCAGCTTGAATGTGACCCAAGCCCTGAGTGAATGGAGGTGATTCTTTCACAACTCTCTGCAAATGTGTGTTTACACGTCTCTCTTCAGGCAGCTGAGGGGTTTGCCGGGAGCGGGACATGCCCCCACAGGGCTTTAGCAGGGACTTGATCAGATTTCTCGACTTTGTTTCAGTCTGAGACTCAGCAGCTCTGTTGCGTCTGAATTTTCATCACCCTTAACTAAAGAAAAAGGTCCTGCTTTTTAAAGAATTAAAAAAAAACATTTTAGCCTTCCTGGAGTCTTCTTAGTTGTTTTTCTTCTAAGTGGCCGTGACAAGGAGCAGGGTTCCCATGGTGACAATCAGCCACCAGGTCTCAGTGGGAATTCCCACATTTAATTTACAAACACCGCTCTGGTGCCCATAAGCTGCCCCATGCCAACCGTACGTACATGGCATTTCTGAGGGCTGTCACGCCCTGGTGTGCAAAGGTCACTCAACCCCCTGAAAAGCACCGGAGTGGTCCAGAGTTTCTGATGCCAGCCTTCTGATTTGGAGGGTGTGAGTAACTTGCTCCCTCTTGCTTCCGCAGCTGGGCTCCCCTGAGCTGCTCCACAGGGCAGCTCGGACACTCCAGCCCCATCCATGCTGCTTAAATCAAACCACGATGCCCTGTCAGTGGGTGCATTCATTACCTTACTCTGCGACATGTGTGGGATGGCAGATTCCACACCGTGTAGTCACCACACCTCTGCTCATCCCTGATTTAGAAAGCTTTCAAGCACAGCCTGTTCAAATGCCTTCTCGGTTGTCCTCTCCCACCAACCAGCAGCAGAGCAGCAACATTTCTGTGTTGGCTCAGAGCACCATCCCACTGCCTGAGCGTGCCCTGGTAGGCTCACACTGCTGAATTCACCACCAAAGCACTGGGTGGCCCAAGACTGGAGATTCCGGGGTTTTCCAAGGGCTTGCACAAGCCTTGCCTGAGCAGGAACTGTAGGGCTTCCAAGGAAAAGAGCAGGGCTGAGGAGCTGAGCATTAAAAGGGATGGGCATGACAACAAGCTTTCAGGGATCAGGTTTCCTCCAGACTGACCCTAAAAGACTTTGTTCACTCTGGTTTGGACTAAACAGTATTACGAATTGCCCAACAGCCTAACCAGATAGTGAGAAATAGCTCCTACATCACCTACACAGGCTCCCAAACAATACCTGGGACCCACTGGCATCCACCATGTATGTAAATCACAGAACTACAGAATCACAGAAGGGTTTGCGTTGGAAAGAACCTTAAAAACCATTTCATTCCAACCCCCCTGCCATAGGCAGGGACACCTTCCACTAGCCCAGGTTGCTCCAAGCCCTGTCCAACCTGGCCTTGGACACTGCCAGGGATGGGGCAGCCACAGCTTCTCTGGGAAACCTGTGCCAGGGCCTCAGCACTCTCACACGAAAGAATTTCTTCCTAATATCCCATCTAACCTTATTCTATGTCAGTTTGAAGCCATTCCCCCTTGTCCTGTCACTCCAGGCCCTTGTAAAAAAATCCCTCTCCATCTTCCTTGTAGTACCCCAGCCTTAACTTAAATCAAAAAGGAGAAGGGGCATAAAGGGATATCCATGAGGAATATTCAAGCATTTGTCTCTGGGTTGTGGTTGTGATTCCTGTTCCATAATTGTCTGAGAAGGATTTAAGACAGTCCTATCTCCTGCTCTTCCCCTAACACTTCGACTTTTGTAAATTTATATTTCTGTATGCAAGAAGTCCTGATTTGTATGAAGGCAAGAACAGTATCTTTTCAAAAATGCCAATTCAAAATAAAATCTTACTCAAAAATCTATATTAAAAGAAGTTCTTTTCAAAACAGCTCTGACTCATTTGGAAAACACCCAGGGTTTTGAAAGTGTTTTATAGAATCGAGTCAAACACCTTTTATAATATGGATTTTTCTACAGTAAATTCTGTACCTATCTGAAATGAAGTTATTTTTTATTTTCCATGGACTCCAAATTAAATAAAGTATTTACTATTTGACTTCAGGTGGACCAAATCTCTTTTGTTCTCATGTGTCAGTTTAAAATAACTCCAAGTATCATGCCCACAAATTTGCCTTTTAAGTGTTCCCTTTCTTTCATACCCTTTTACAGGTCTCTCTTGGGTCAAAATCCCTTTAATTCCAGTTCATTTTCTAAGAAAGCTGGACATTTGCATAGTTTTTGAATAGATGAGGAACAAAATCTCCTTTAGAAAATTCCACAGCACCAGGAAACTGCTTTTTTTTTTTTTTTTTTTTTACTGTATTCAGAGGCATCTCTATATAGAGAGAGATATACGCTCTACATTTTACTTATGGCTAATTTCAGGCAGTGAAAATATTACTGTTTTCTAAAACCTCCTCACATTTTCAGGCCAAGGTCACTCTCGAAGCTGATCCACCAAAACACAACGAGGAAATCAATTTTATATGAGAGATATGAGTGTCCCATTGCACAACACTGATGAGATGGCTGTGCTAACTCTTCAATCCTAATATCCAGAGTCATAGGCATGGAAACAAAAGCTAGTTATAGCACAAGTTTCTTTGGCTGGTGTTAAAAGCAACCAGTATAAAACTGCAATTTGAAAAGCTTTTAAACCTTTCTCAAATAAAGTGGATATAAACTGGCTCATTTTTTTAAGTGCACCCCAATTCACGCCAGATGCTACAAGGCGAACAGCTGGTCCTGCAGTTCTGAAGTCTGGGCTGGAAACACTTCTTTATTCCTAGTCAAAATCATTAAGTTAAAAGAGAAAATGGAACTAATCCATTAACAAAGGCAACCAGCAAGATAAAAGCCAGAATGGACTAAAGGGTTCTGAATACGAGCAAGTTTAGATTAAAGGCCAATGAAATATGGAACCCAGCCCCATATAGATTTACCTGGCTCAGCTTGTGGAATGTCAGCGTAATAGGCTGCTGCTGGAAAGACAAGCAGGGCTATGGTCTGAAGAGGAGCCCTTAACAATGGGAACCTTGTTAGAAAAGTTTTCTATTGTACACATATATATTAGCTGCCGTTGTCTTCCTTTATTAAGAAAATCTTGTCTTGGATTCTGAGATTGCAAAAGACCCGTCAGTTTAATCTGTTCTATTTAGTCTATACTTTAAACTACATTTTGAGCAAAAGAAATCTAAATATATCTTGTTTTTTAACTGTAAAAAAGCTTTGTAAAAGGTCCCAGCTAATTCTTGCTGTTAGATACAATGAGGCATAGAAAATGAATGCAGTGGGCATTTCCAGATGGTGAATCAGTTTTTTAGTGATAGCCATCAGTGAAATCCCCATCATACTTCAAAGGCTGCTTGGAAAGCACTGCTTGTTTGTGTCAGGGAGAAGAGATATTAGATCTCCTTATTCCTAACCAAACCACTGGAGAAGCACAAAGGGTGCACTTGGAGTCAGCCCCAAACAAAGGCAGAAAATCTCTTCTTACAACAACAAATTTGTATTCAGTCTATGCACGGTAGGGTATCAAGTGAGCTGGGCAAACCAGTGTGTCTGTCCCCCAAAAACACACATTTCTTTTCCACTTTTGTTGGGGAACTGCCTGCAGGAGGCCCATGTATTCCCCATGCAGCATTTACTATGGCCCTGGAAACAAAGGATCATTCTGCACAATGATGAACCCAGACTAGGAGTTGCTTGGCTTTCCATTTAAAGCAAACAAAAATAGAGAACATGTTTATTACGACATCTACTGTAAAGTGTTACAACAAAGAGGCTTTAGGTGACAGAGCCTTTATCAGGTACTGATAAAATTTTAATTACATCACCATTCATAGCTGGGAGCAGATGAATAATATTTAGGTGTATAACCTTGATCAGACTGGAACTTAGTGTTCATTTTTACAAGGCAAACCACTTAAGATAGTATAATTAACATTTCGAGCTATGTTACCTCTTCAGTAATGATCTCTGCGTACTAATATATGGATAATATGTATACTAACACGTATAAAATGCATGATTCATACAATATCTCAACACAGTAGCAAGGTGTGGGCTGTTACTGCATGCCGCTGCACAACATTTTTTAAATAACAATACTGGAATCAGTTTTATTTAAATCAAGACCCTTTAAATCAGTGACTTCATTCAATAACCTAAATCCCATTTATGTAAATTACTGGTTAGATTTTATTTTATTTTTTAACATGACCTTTATGAAGCATGCCAGTCTTGGTAAAAAAATCTGTTCAGATCTCAATTTCCATATATTCCAAGTGTGAAGACTTTAAATGTGAAATCTTCAGAATCTTGAAAGCTGGTTAACGACATTAAATAACATTTAAAGGTAATGAGTACTCTACTGCTTTTGAAAATAGAATGCTTTGAAACGTCAAGAAAACAGCAAAAGCCTTGCAAAAATCTAGCAACTAATTAGCATTTTTGGTTTCTCCCAGTTAGGTATGAAAAATTATTTATTTATTTCTGTATTTATTTATTTATTTATTTATCACTTGACAACACAGTACTCCCTGGGCATCACCATACAAAATCTTCTGCCTTTCCTTTGATCCTTCCTGTAGTTATCCAGTCTCATGATTTATTAGGTCCTTTGAAGCACCAGGGGTTGGAAAACTTGTGCCCAACTCCAATCTCTACTTCCAGAGTTAACGTGCCATATTTCCTTTCTTAGCAGGAAAAAAGTACTTGAAAGTACTTAGCAGGAAAAAAAGAGCTTTTCAGGAGCAGCTCTTTTGTCACTCTGGCTGCCCTTACCAGCAAGTGGTTGTCTGGTCAGGGATAACATGACAGGAATAATCTGCAAAGAGGACACATCTTATTAAAGTTGTGGCCACCCACTTTGCTCCCTTACTCCATCTGGCTTCCCACACATCCTGCCTGCCAATCCTTTATTGTGCTAACAGGAATAAATAAGAAGCAAACATGAAATGGCAGACATAGAATTTCCCTCTCATCACAGGAGCCGTAAAAATTGAATTTTCAGAGGTGGAACCAACAGAAGGTCCCCATTATCAAGTTTGCAATTGGTTTTTACAGGGACTGCAATGGGAAGTTGAAATTCACCTTTCCCTTAACAGACATAGATTAGTACTGAGCACTGATCACCATTTGTGTTTTTTTCTCATGAGGTGGAAAAGCACATTTTTCCGCTGATTTTGGTTTTCCTGGTTACTTGAGCAAGTTACTTCTTGAAGTTTTTATGGTTTATGGCATCACATTACACAAACATGAGTTATTATTGATGCATCACAGCTTTGAGCCTCTGAGAATGATAAGTAGAAAGAAAATCCCCTTTTGATGTAGCAGTTGCTGAAAATTCCTCCTGAGGTCACTCATCTGAAGAACAGCTCTCTGTTCACAGCAAGGACAGGCTTGTCAAGGGATATTTTTAATGCCTTGGATAGTTTCTGTGTAAATATTAATTGGTGGATCCTGCACAAGCAAGTGCACCACTAAGTTTCCACATGCTAATATTGAGTAATCCAATGTGTCAGCATCAGTTGCAGAGACTTCTAGAGACTGGACACACTGGGTTCAGCACCATTTAACCCCCACCTTACAGCAATATTGCAAACTTCCAACAATTTTCACAACAAAACTATGAAAAGTAGAGCTTGTATCAGGTATCCACATCTGGGTTTTCTCAAAGTAATTGCATGTAAATGGGCCGGGGGCAGAGGATTTAACTACAAAGCAGCACCCCATGTTTCAGAGGTGAGAGCAAACACTCAGCTTTAGTCCTTGAAACAATAATCAGCAGCAGTCCGCGTACCTCCACCTGGAGACTGAAAAAGAAGGATTTAAGGAGTATGCCCAGTTTCCTGTACAACAGCACGATGCATTTGTATGCATAAATATACACATAAAAAGGCTGTGAGAACTGGGATTGTTCAGGCTTTGAGGTGACCTCATCATGGCCTTCCAGTGCCTGAAGGGAGCCTACAGGAAAGATGCAGAGAGACTCTTGACAAGGGCCTGGAGTGACAGGACAAGGGGGAATGGCTTCACACTGACACAGAGCAGGTTTAGATGGGATATTAGGAAGAAATTGTTCCCTGTGAGGGTGTTGAGGCCCTGGCACAGGTTGTCCAGAGAAGCTGTGGCTGCCCCATCCCTGGCAGTGTCCAAGTCCAGGTTGGATGGGGCTCTGAGCAACCTGGGCTAGTGGAAGGCGTCCCTGCCCATGGCAGGGGGTTGGAAGTGGATGGTTTTTAAGGTTCCTTCCCACCCAAACCATTCTGTGATTCTATGATTTGTACAAAATCACCCTCACACATCTCAAAGTCCATCAGCCCGGGAAGTCTGCACGAGCAGCAAGTCCAGCAAAAGTGACATTCCACTTTTGAAGGTGTGCAGAAAAGAAATGCATTGTGCTAGCTGTGTGCTCTCAGCTGTAGAACTCCATGGCTGAAGTACCAATTCTGAATTCCAGGGATATTGCAGATATTGGATAGACCCTGTCAGACTGACTGTGCACAAAAAGCCATTGAGGTGGGAGGTGGGGGACAAAGGACCTCCAGGATGAGGTGGAACCTCTTCCCTATTTCTGGGCCTAAGGGCTGAGAGGTGAAGGACTGTGGGTGGGTTCAGAGCACACAGCCCCATGGCAACGGCAGCAAGAGGAGCTTTAATGAGAGAAGTATTAAGTGCCTTTGACACCTATTAGTGAAATGATGATAAAAATAGTGTTAGGTCATGTGAAACTGCACAGAACAATGTTGTTTATACTCAGGCAGTTGAAGCAACCAATGAACTGTGTGCTTTCAGCTGCTTGGTTTGTTTCAAGTGTGATGGCCCTTAAAATAGATGAAAATATATTTGCTGATACTGGGCATTAGACATCCTTCCAAGCCACAAATGTATTCCCTATTTCTAACCTTCCCAAAGGGGCAGAACTGAGGTTACAGATTTAGGTGTCTGCCATTTTAGATGGCCGGTTTTGTAAATGATAGAAGACCCACAAGGTCACATGAGTGATTTTTGGTGGAGCTCGGATTAGATTCAGGATGATTTGATATCTTATAGCACCTCAGTTAAGCAACTGTTTCACTGGGATCATGATGTAAAAACCCAGTTGTTTTGGGGTTTGTTTTTTTCTTTTTTTGCTTTTTTTTGTGGTTTTTTTTTGTCTTTTGTAATAATGTGGAGCTACCTTGCTTTCTATCAGGAGTGATCATTTCTACTTAAAAATTGCTGATGAAAATGAAATGGATCTTTAAGAAGTCGAAAAGGATTTTCTCAAACAGATTTCACATTACACAGGATAAATTGGCTAATAGTTTTATTCTGAACCTGGATTATCCTTCTAACCTGTTCTCCTGAGAGTACAGCTTCACCAGAATGCTAAATCATGGTATATAAATGTGCATATCAGATCTGAATAATATATCCAGTTCAAAAACAGAAATAAACATTGTCTTTCCTTAAGCACTTAATGCATTTTTCCTAAATAAAAAATCAGCCTCTTAATATACTATTAGACTAACATGTTTGGGATTTGTTGTTTGTTTTGTTTCGGGGTTTTTTAAATTTTATTTTGAAGGCTACTAATACATGCCTGACCTCAAAAGAATATTTTCTTTAATTAGAAAATGCTCCTGGCTAGAGATGTCAAACCCTAGTTTCAAATACGGAATGCCTAGTTAAACAAGCCAAAGAGGAAAATCTCTTCATCTATAACTTTAATCATAACAGATATTTTACTTAACCAAAAATGTACTTAAATCAAACTGCTGTCCAATTCGAGGAATAGGGAATAATTTACTTGAAGTGAACATATAAAGGATAGTCTGACTGCTGTGTTTTAGCCCAAGGAGTCCTTACTCTGAAAAAAACCAGCACACACATACAGGCAACAAAAAAAATGCTTTAATGTCTTCCAGGAAATCCCCAAATAAACTGATTTTTTTTTGAAAAAAGGGTGAACTGAAAATTAATGAAATAACAGACACACATAATTCAATGTCCTGTCATAGGCATCACAAAGAGTCCTAAATTTTCTGACTAGTCTGGGCTGTCCAAGCTCAGTGGGGTTTATTTGCTGTTAAGAGATGCTACTCCCTGGCTGTAATGAGAACAAGCAACTTCAATTGAGAATCACTGGGTCGATGACAAAGAACATTCTGTGCTATGAGGCTTTTACAGCTAAATTGGAGCTCTGGTTTAGGGGCAGAAACATCGCACAGGCAGAGTTTTATGCTACCTCATAAAACTTGAAATCTTTGGGCAAGACAAGACAATTCCTTCCCAGAATCCCACGAGAGAGTCTGAGACCTGGATGTGAGGACAGGTCGTCGTAGGTGACTTTGAAAAAACACTGCTATTATTAATATGGGATAATAAACAGTATTGCTAGGAAAGGAGTAGGGTTACAGGGAAACAGGGAACAGCTGAATAGTATTAAATCAACAAAGCCAGCCTTGTGACTCCGCCGGCCCTAATATTTGCGAACTTGTGTATCCTGGAGAAAACCTGGCGTGCTCTCCCCTTGCCTCGCCTGGATTTGGAACCCAGGCACCACCCCCATGCCTACCCCATCCACTACCACCCCCTCAGCACAAGGTTAGAGTGGCAAAAATGTGTTTCACGGGAAGGCAGGCCAAGGATCGTGTTCCTTTTCACCCTCGGACTGCACCATGACCTCCGAGGGCTTATTTAGATCTGTCCTTGGCTATTCTCAGCCTCAAGAGGAGTTTCTCTGGCCCCCCTATGGACCTTCAACCCTGCTTTTCACACAAAAATTACAGCATACAGCCTGTTCTAGAAATAGCTAAGAGACAAATAAATGGCAAATATCTGCTTGAGAAAAAACAAGAATAACCAAATCCAGTGTTTTGCCTTTAAGGTGCAACATGGAATTTTCGTAACACAACTAAGCAGAAGGAGTAGACACACTTTAAATATCTCTTTGAGTAGGACAAGACTTCAAATATGCTTTCCCTGACAAGTTAATTCCGATTTATTAATTATGTCTATATCTCAACTGGCACTCACAGAAGTGAGTATAATTGACAGTGTCCACAGTTAGGCTACTTTAAATTGTGTCATCACTGGGACTTCCATGGTCCTCAGGGCTACACAGACCTGAGCCCCTCTCAGAGCTTTTCCTGAGGCCTCGTGGGAAGATCCTTCTACCCCTCCAACTCCAGAGAGGAAAGGAGAATGATTTAACCCCTGTCCTCCTTGCAAAGCACTGAGCTCTCTACATCAAGCAATAGCATTGCTAGGCTTCTATCTTTCACTCCACCCTCTATGAGAAACTCCACTTATAAAACACAGCCATGGT
The DNA here is from genome assembly GCA_013397755.1 of Cnemophilus loriae. NCBI lineage: Eukaryota > Metazoa > Chordata > Aves > Passeriformes > Corvidae > Cnemophilus > Cnemophilus loriae. The sequence goes on along the minus strand of VZTF01005326.1, from coordinate 1,409,055 downwards.
CACATGAGGCATTTAAATGCATGATCAGCAACTGGGTTAAAGAAAAATCTGTGTCCTTTCCCTGCCTGTAGCATTTTGTTGGACATGAGCCCCCCTCAGTTAAGACTCAATATGTTACAAGTCTTTAGTGATGCCTCTACATAAAGAATTACACCCTTAATTAAAAGGATCAAAAACAAAAAATACTGACTGTGAATAGTCAGTCACTTTGATGCCCCTTAATCCTGGAGCACTGGAAAAGTAATTCTTAGTGTTATTTCTCACAAGGGGCACTAAAAGTCGCTCTAGAACACAGGTAAAACACAATCAGTTTTCAGACAGACTTTCCAAAGCACAAAGTGAATCTTGGCATCAGTGAAATGTCTCACCAGAGAAGTGACTGTTCCTGAGGACATTATTTCACCTAAACCATCCAGAAAGCATTTCAGGGTTTACTTTCCCAAATATACATGGAAAGAAGGTTTCTTTGTTTGGGTTTTGGGGCAGGAGGGCGACTGTGCTCTTTTTTTCCCCCTTTATATATCTAACGTTTCTTTTACTGTAATTCAAACATACATCATCTGAGAAAAGGTTCAGAGTTCATCAGCAAGACACTGTCATCCCCCATTTTTGCCAGATTTGTTTGGATTTATGAGTGAGGCATTGTCTAGCCAGGAAACTGCAGATACCAATTCAATCAGTTTAAAAACTGATACAGCAAAATCTTGGACTCACACTTGAGTAGGAAGCAGCTGCACTGTGTCAAGATGCCACTGACCTTTGTTATTTGTTAGCGGTGTCCTGGCCAAGTCCCTGCTTTCACAGCAGTGTCTGGGGAATGGCATGTGGGAGCATTTCTCACATGCTTCAGGGTGACTTCCAGTGCTTCCACTTCCCTACAAGACACACACAAAGAGGCAGAATTTCCCCAGAGTATCTGAGAAGAGCAAGCACATTCTGACCAATGCATGTGGTGGGAAATCCTTCACAGAAGGGGCAACAGCATCATAAAACACTGCAGCTGACTGTGAAATGTTCATAGAGAAGCCTCAAAAAAAATCCAAAAAACCCAAACCAACAAAAACAACCTAACAAACAACGTTTTATTTCAGCCCTTTGAAGGCATGACCTCAGATAAATCATTAAGTTCAGATAAAATAAAACAAATGCCATTAAACTGGGACAGCGTGATATTAGCATTCATTTAATCACATCGATGTTGAGCTTGTTTCATCAGTTCAGTTTAAATCAGCATCACACAGACAAAGTCCAAAGTGCTGTAAATTTACAGGTAGAATAAGAAGTGCCCATTTGTCATAAAGAGCATATTGTTGGGCCTCATCTGCACATAATCATTAATCTACCAGGTGAACTGAAAGGGTATTTTTAAATTAATTTGTTTAGCTGTGGTATATTAATTTTGTTAGCTGTGGTATTGTACCCATAAATCTATGACCTGCATCTAATTTATTCTAATGTGGGGGTTTTTTTGCAGTACTTGGCAATAAAAAGCAATCTTGAGACAGGAAACGAGCACAATTGAGGTCAGTGGGATACCTCATGTGCTTACAGCACTTTCAGCACCTCTGAGAGCTGGATAAAAGTGCCAAGTGACACAGAGCAGAGCACCACTGTGCTACACCCCATGTCCACACAAGTGGGCCTGGCCTGCTGGGGCTCAAAGGAGAGACAGAGGATGAGTACAGCTGAAAGGGGGAGAACCAGGAAGTTGTGCCAGGTTAGAAATTGTTCTCTCAGCTAAGTAACAACTCCTGGAAATAGAGGAAGAGAGAAACGAGACAAAGCGTAATATATGGCATGTGACTCCTTCTACATTTGAAAGGCAGGCCAGAGAAGGGACGTGCTCATCTTTTGCACTAAATCCCACATCTCAAGCATCTTTAGGTAGGCTTGAACACCTTTCTGTGGAGCTCAGAAGACAAGTGTCCCATGGCACTATGGCTCAGCAGTCCTTGCACTCTCTGTAGCAAAACTTGATTTGTATAGTCCCAACTTTGCAGATGGACCGTGAGCACCTGGGATTCAATTTGTGTCCATACTGTTGCAAAATGTTAAGAGTAAAAGAATATTATTGGCAGGAACAGTTTGTGGTCATTAAATGGTAAAATGTCTTCAGCCAGGGCTACAAATGTACCTGCACTCTCATGCTCAGGGTAATGGGCAGACTGTCAAAAGGTTATATCTTTGAAATGATAAAAAAACCCAAGTTGTTACAAGACAGAGTTTGTAAAGATTGTGCTAAACTCTGTGATCAAGCAACACACCAGGATATTTACATCTCCTCGGAGCAGACCGAAAAAGGAAACATAATTTTCACCAGCATTTCTGCCTGATCTATTTTTTCCCACCGCCTCCTGTGTACTGTAACAATGCATTTGGGAAAGTAGGTGTTCATCCCATACCTCCTGATCAAATTTTGTTTACTGCCTTCTTTCCCAGACTTCAGATGAGTAATGGAGATGCCTTCAGTGGCTGTGAAAAGCCGAGCGGGGGTGGCGACGGGGGCACCAGGGAAAGGACACGCAGGGCTGGCAGCCGTGCCCTCCAGGCCAGCAGCACATCCCAGGCCTTTACCTTTCATGGAGCTCAGCGCCTCATCTCCACCTTAGGAAGGAGATGGATCAGAGCTGGGATGGCCCAATCCCACTGGGGCACACCCAGGGCAGCAGCTGCTAAATAAGTTCTGAAGAGGAGCCAGTCAAAGGCGGGGGCGGGGGCGGGTAGGGAAAGAAGCACATCTTGGATCCTAGGGAAAAGGGAGTAGAGTGTGCCCTCTACGGCTCAGCCACCCCTGCCAGCCACAGGGGACAATTCAAGATTTCAAACTCAATACAGAGCCCAGCCTGCCTTCACCATGAAGCTGCAGAATGGCAGAGGCCAATTCCATCCACCTGCAGCGTGCTGGGATTTCATGGCCTTCATTAGTGCATTAAACAGGATGGCTGAATCCCTTCCTTGAACATCTCCCTCTTTGCAGTTCCTCTTTCACACCTTAATCCCGTTTCTGTCCAGGCTGCTGGATCAGCAGGTGAAATGCCCTTTGCCTGAGCCCTTAGCTGGAAATGTCAACATAATGTAAAAGCTACTGTTCTGACTGATTAGGTGATTTTAGTCACATAAAACCAGGTTAATAATTTCAGAATAAAAATTCAAAACAACCCACAGTGGGGCCTTGATGTGGTACTTTGTATCATCAGAAGCCTCAGGGGAGGATGTTTAAAGAGTGAAAAGTGATTGGAGATGTCTGAAAAGGAAATGCTCCTTACTTCCTGCGATGGATGATCCTAGCAGCACTGAACCATGACATTGCTAGAGAGGGAAGGAATTATTTTGTACCAGATTAAGCAAATCAATGACTTATTCTTAATGTGAGAAAATTTAAAAGAATTTAAAAGAGTTTTGCATTCAGCTGTTAACAAAAGCAATGCTGGTAATGTAAAATAACCTGCTGTAGGGAGAACTAATATACGTCCTAAAAGGGGCTAAAAATGTGGGGACTGAATTAATAAATATTAGGGAACATCCTTCTGGATTGACTAGCAATTCAGGAAAGGCAATTTCAGCTAATTGAAAAAGCTATAACCTTTCAAAAGGTGAGTCCTGTATGTCCTGCATCAAAAAATCCACAGAAAACTTTTGGTTTCTTGTACTGATTCATCTTTGAAGCATTTCATTTAACACACTGGTTTGTTACAGTCAGACTTTATAAGGAATACAGTAATGTTTTAAATAACATTTTAGAATTTGTACTCTGCTTATGCAAAAAAACATTCAGTAACTGAGGTGTATTTACTTAATGTACCATCAAACTCACCATTTGCAGAGGAGTCAGACTATGTGTTCACTTATGTTTTACTCTCCTTTACCCTGCGTGAACTTTATATAGCTAGGAACCTAAATTAGCACTTTGTTTCTTGGTTAGCAAATTGATAGGAGTGACTCTATATCTCTGTACTGCCTAAAGCTCCAAGTGATTAATTCTCTAATTCATTGCCTGGTAAAACAAGGGTTGTGACAGCTCCCAAAATAAATCTGTGATTATTTTAGGAGTAATAAGAGTCTGTATGAAAAATGTATGGACATGTAGAAGCATAGATAAGGAGCAGCAACCACTGACTGGACCATCATCCACAACCCAGCACATGTCGAGACCCTTAAATTTGAGAATGTGGGTGAAGGAAAATGACTGTGCTGGTGTCGAGTGGTGCCCAGAGCTGGGGGCTGAGGCAGCTTCCGTAAGTTCACCTCCTGTTTATCCCACTCCTTCTTTATTTTCAGAGCCTGCCTGGCTTGTGGCTGTAAGAGGAGATATTAAAAAGGAGCTGCCAGGCTCGGTGAGGTTTTCCCAGCTGGCCCATGAGGAGGACCAGGAGGATGACAAGGGGAAAGGGGAGAGCTGTAGGGGTCTGCACCTCCTGGTTCACTGGGCACACCCTGGGCAGAGGTACTGCAGGGCAGGACAAGTCACAATCACTTGTGAGCCTTGAGGGCTCAGCTGAAGGCAGAAGATGGTGCTTTTCTTTTCCAGGCCATTGCAGCACCAGCAAAGAGTGATTCCTGCTTTTTGAGCTTGGAAAGAGAAGATGAAGCAGTGACTCAATGAGCCTGGGCACTCCAAATGACGCCATCAGCACAAGGTGAGTCATGAACAGGTGATGTCTGATGACTGCCTGCCCCACAAACATCCAACGATGCAAATCAAGGAATGAATCTTTCCTCTGATTTTAAGGAACCATTTGTATCTTTTTTCCTGTTTTCTTACAGGTTGGACTATCCTCCGTTACCGTTCTCTCTGATGTTTCTGAAGTTCCAAGCATGTGTTTGAGCGCACACAGACGAGCTCTTATGAAAAAGACATCTGTCACCATTTCCTAAACTTATAAGCTATGCAATTCCTGTTTTCAAAATTGCCAGGCATCTGGCAGGGAAAAGATCTGGCAAAGGCCATGCTGTACTCTACAGGAAGAAGTGAAATCACCTAAATACTATAGGATTAAAAAGCAAGTAAATTGAGAGAGGTCACATCAACCATATCATATTTGATGCATAGAGACCCAGGAGTCTAAATTTGCTTCAAGTACTCTTGGGTAAACAAGTTTGGGTTTGATGTTAAAAATGTTTAATTAATTCAATCAATCATTTTGCTGAAAATGTTCCTGTCATAGATTTAGCATTAAATGGAAAAGTGTCTTCTCTAGAGATTAGTGTTTTACAGATCTGTCTTCATGCTCTTTTAGTTTTATTACATGATTATTGACATGATTATATTCATTTGATGTCGTAGCTAAGGGACAGATCTCCCCATTTTCCCACTTAATTCACTGATTTTCAGGGAATTGCAATTGTGACTGTTACTTGCTCAAATTCATGACTAGAATATCCAAACTTTTTGATACATTTGTCTAATTTTCAATGATTTTATAGATTAAGACGTAATTGAAAAAAATAATGGTTACTTTCAGAGATGTTTTTCACCATTTTGAATTGTCTTAGGCTTCTAGGGAAAGATCAGCAGAACAAAAGAGGTTGGGTTCAAAGCTTTTGCACCTCCCAAGAACAGTCTCAAATACCTGGAGAGCTGTTCTGAGATACCATTATCCATCAGCATTGCTGAGCCTTGTCACCAGTAGAGCTCAAAGTAGCTTTTCTGAAAACGTCCAGGGAACTTCAGCAAAAATCCTGTTCATTTTGCCAGAACAAGTGAAGTGTAGAATATATTAAGTTGGCTTGTTTCACCCTCTTAACAAGATTATGAGAAGGGGAAAGTTCATTTGAGAAGTAAACAGGACTACAAGATACAAAAAGTTCATTATTTGTAAAGGGGTTTTCTTTGTTTAACACAAATATGACTGTAACTATGTTTGAGACCTTTGGCTGAATTAATCATCCTTTTAAATCATTCCAGATAACAAAGCTACAAACTAAGAACCCTTTTTGTATCAGATAAAGCTGTGCCACCTTTCTCAGTTCTGTGAGCCAATCCACTCCCAAACCTGGAGCCAAGTGCTGAAGCTGAATCTGAAATTGAGAAATACTCAGGAGGACCTGCAAGACTGTAGACAAAGAATGGAAGAACACTTGGGAAGGCATGAAGAAAAGCTAGAGATATCCTGAGGATCTGAATTATTTTAATGGATAGAGACAGGCCCCTCCTGAAAGTGACAATTCTCCATAGGCTGCCGAACAAAAGAGATCTCTAGGGAGGGAGATCAGTTCGAGGAGCTGGAAGTTTGATATGTCAAATCACACTGAGTAAAGCAAAAGGAAACCCCACAGTTATCAAACCAAGCACAGACAGTTCCTCTCAGGCAACAACACTGACACTTCACTGTAACAAAACACTTAATCCTGTGAGTAAGGATTAGCACTGCACAGACCCTGTCCAGGGAACTCGTTGTTACAGATTGTTCAAAATTAATTGATTTCCTTGCATCAATGCTCTAGGAAAATGATTTGTTTTGCTCCATGCACCTAAATTTTGTTAGGAAAGGTGAGGTTGCACCAAGTACACACAACTGAATTGTGATAACTTGGGGAAAGGTTTTCACTGGAACTGTGATTTAAAGAACTTTGTTTTCTTTGCTAAGAATGCAAAATGTTTTGGTTTAAAATATTGTTACTGACACCATACAGGACTTGTGAGGCCTTGCTGGACATCTTGGTTGTTCCACGTGCCTGTATCCTCATATGAGAATGGGGATGCCTGGCTGAACTGTGTAGTCCATAAAGTGTGCACATATCCCCACAACCTGTTCCTCTACACAGCCAGAGCCTGGGGACTGAAGTCCTTCCTCCTCCCCTTAAAATAAAAAATGAGGGACAACCAAGATTTCCAATCACAAAAATTCGAGGTTTTGTTTAACTGTTCCAACAAACCTATAACAGAATGCAACTGCTTGAATGAGGAAACTTTGTTTCTTTCCATCCAGTCCAAAGCCTGATTTCTGATCTCCTCCTTGGTGTGTTGAGGTCCACTGTCTCTTTTCCTGTCCTGGTTTAACCCCACCCAGCAGCTGCTCGCTCACCCTTCACCAGAGGAATCAGCGAGAAGATCAGAAAAGTAAAAGTGAGAAAATCCATGGGTTGAGACAAAGACTGTTCAACATGGAAACCAAAAGCTGTGTGCACAAATAAAGTAAACCAAGGAATTCTTTCACCACTCACCATGGGCAGGCAGGTGTTCAGCCACCTCCAGGAGGGCAGGGCTCCATCACACATATTTGGGAAGACAAAATGCCATCACCTCAAACACTTCCCCCTTCCTCCTTCTTCTCGCCCTTTTATTTACTGATCATGATGTCAGATGGTCTGAAATGTCCTTTGATCAGTTGAGGTCACCTGTCCTGGCTGTGTCTCTTCCCAACTTCTCAAGCAACCCCCAACTTCTTTCACCAGCCTGGCAGTAGGAAAAACAGAAAAGGCCTTGGGTCTGTGCAATCCCTGCCCAGCAATTACAAAACGTCTCTGTATTATCACCCCTGTGTTCAGCACAAATCCAAAACACAGCCTTATTCCAGCCACTGGGAATAAGATGAATCCTACCCCAGCCGAAACCAGCAATGTTGCTTTCCAAAATCACAGAATAAAACACCACGTTTATTAGAGGGATGGAGCAGCTCTGCTGTGAGGAAAGGCTGAGAGAATTGGGATTGTTCAGCCTGGAGAAGAGAAGTCTTTGGGGTGACCTCATTGTGGCCTTCCAGTCCCTGACGGGAGCCCACAGGTAAAATGGAGAGAGACTCTTGACAAGGGCCTGGAGTGACAGGACAAGGGGGAATGGCTTCACACTGACACAGAAGAGGTTTAGACTGGATATTAGGAAGAAATTCTTCCACGATCTCAGGTTGCTCAGAGCCCCATCCGACCTGGTCTTGGACACTGCCAGGGATGGGTAGCCCATAGCTTCTCTGAGCAGCCTGTGCCAGGGCCTCAGAACCCTCACAGTGAACAATTTCTTCCTGATATCCAATCTAAACCTCCCCTCTGTCAGTGTGAAGCCATTCCCCCTTGTCCTGTCACTACAGTTCCTGACGAAAAGTCCCTCTCCAGCTTCCTTGGAGGCCACTTCAGATACCGGAAGACTGCTATGAGCTCTCCACACAATGACCTTGCTACCCAAGTGTGGGCAGCACTCAACACCTGCAAGACATCAATGTAAGACTGATTTGTAAAGAAGTTTGGAAATCTCCACATTCCCTACATTTCCCCAGGAAAAAAAAAAAAGATAAAAGGGGATCCTGTTCTCCAAGAAGCTCTAAGCATAGAAAATTAATCTTTAGAGAAATCCATAGCATTTATATGGGGGAAAAAATAAAAATCCACATCATTCATGTGATCAGTGTGTCCTTCTTCTTGCCTTCTCCCACTCCTGCTTTCTCCTGTTGTATGTCCAAGTAATACTTACTCTTAATTAGTATTGGCCTACTACTCTTAGTAGACCACAAGATTCCTGAAGAACTCAAGGACGCCTAAATAATTACATGTCCTTTGGCTAAGATGCAACTCAAAATGCAACTTTTTCAAGTGTGTAGTCACCAAGCTTTTCATTCAAGTAGAAGTTACTCATTACGATTCCTTGTATATTACACCTGTGTTACACAGTACCTAGGAGCCCTGGGTGAAGCTTGTTAAGAGAAAAAACACTCAATCATTTAACTAGGATACAAGAGGATTGGAAACTGAGCTCCAGTGCCTGTACAGAAAACTGAGACCCCTCAGCATGCTGCTCTCGCAGTTTGCCATCATTACGTCACAACCGAGATGGCTCTTTGGGTTCCTGAGATTGGAACCTGGCAAAAAGGCAGCTGAGCCTGCTTTTTGCTGCAGGAGATATAACCTCTCCTGCCTGTCCCCCAAGCAAACCTCACAAATGAACCATGTCCAGCCATATGTAGCGAAAGGCAGCATTTCAAGGGTGACAGTCTCTGAAGTGAGCTGGTAATTGTGTCACATTGTCAGTGGCAGACGTCACATCGGCATTTGTGCACTCCTGCATTCTTGGTTCTGAGCCAAACAACTGCTGGGAAAAGCCAGATAACAACCATGGCCTGCTGGAGGCTGAGGTGGAGTCTGGTACGAGTGCCTGGCAGCCTGGACATATTAAATAGGAAAAGAAGCCATCACTAAGCTCCAAAGTGAGAAAACAATTCCCATAAGGCCTAATAAAAGATGAAGAAATTAAAGGTCTACCAGAACAAATGAATTAGATAATGGAACTCTGGAACTAGATCAAAACTGGGAGGGGGAGGAGGGAGAAAAGAGCAGAACTGAGATCAAATAACAGCTGTGGGATGCAAGTCAGACTGAATATCCTCAAGTCAGGCCCAGAATGAGGCAGTATCTGGCAGGAGGGAGAAGAGCAGTGGGAAACCAGAAGAAAAGGAATGCAGAGTTTGGGAAAGCTGGCTGGATGACGTTGCATAGCAGAGTACCCTGCACAGAGTCAAGCTCCAATGCACCCAGGCCATTTGGGAAGCAGAAATCCAGCCTTTCCATCAGAGGAGGACGACAAGGAAGAGAAAGCCAAGGAACGAATGAGATGTGAATCAATAGGACAACACCAGGAAACAAGGCTGGATATGCTGTTAATATTCTGTGGGATAATATTTATGCCTATAAGGATCAAAGTTTTATAGTGAATTACAACAAACATGGCACACTGTAAACAGGGACTGATTTGCCTCAGAGTATCATATTTGTTGTTGCATAGTCTTTAAGCCTGATTTCTTTTCCATTAGCCAGTTTGGGGTAATTTCCATTACCCAGTTTTCCATTACCATTTCCCAGTTTTGTGGGAAAGCATCCAGGATCTGTTTCACCCAGAAGATGTGTTCTTGACAACAGGAAGGGTCACAGGCCACATGTTCAAGAATTATTTTCCAAAGAGAGATGTGGTCCCAGTTTCTTAAAGATACTCAGGTACCTCTTCAGGTGCATCACAGAACCTCTTTCATGGGTTAGGCTTCCTAAATCCCATGAATATTTTAGGGAAATTAAGGCTGGGAATGGTTAAATATTTTTAACCAGGACTTTGGATAACAAACTACCTAAATTCCATTTAAAATTCTCACCTAAGGGTTTACTGAGATGCCAATATGTTCTGACTTTCTAACACTGGTAGGATAGACTGAACTTTTACACTTCTGCAAGGAGTTATCTGTGTGCCCAGGATGAGCCAGAATAACCTTTAAACAAGATCTCCTAAGTCAATGAAGCTAACACAGGCACAGCATAACAGCTGGTATCATCTTTTCCCTTTCTCTCCAATTTCTCGCTGCCTATTTTTGTCCAAAATCATCAGAAGAATCGAAGAAAATACCAGGAGAAAGATAGGCATCCTGTCTTATCACAGCAGGAATGAGATGATTGGCCTGAGATCACAAATGAGAAACTGTTGTAGTGAAAATTTTAAAAAAGTAAAATTCAAGGTTTGTAGCAAATACAGGTTTATTTTATTTTGCTCCATCGATCACAGTAATATTTATCTGAAGTATCATATTGTTTCTATTCCTTGTTTCAATTAAATTTATTTATTTGAATCAAAAAAACACTACTCAGAAATGAAGGTGGAATATGATTTTGTGTTTAATGCTGGAATTTTGTTCTTCCACAGACTGAAAATTCAAAGTTCCAGCTAAAGGGATCAAAAGAAATGAGAAAAATGAAGCAGCTGGTGAAAGAGGACAAAGACTCTGCCTCCAGGGGTAAAGGCTGCAGCCTTCAGAGGACAAAACGAGCATTTAAATGAGAATTTAAAGCTGCAGAGCACTGAACACTAAAGCACTTTACTTTCAAAGCTATCATATCAAACAAACCATATCTGTCATGTTACAGATTAAGATGTTTTGCAAAATTAACATTTGGGCAATGAGCATAGAAGGTACTGATTAATCATTCATATCTGTATTTTACTTGTCCTTTGTTAACAGCCTGTACAAATGCTGAAGATCAATAACCCGTATCACAGGCTGGGAAAAAAAAAAAGAGAAAAAATAAATATAAAAATTGGTATAATGAAGGGCACAGTGTGTACACTGAGTAAATGGGATCTCAGCAGTGAGGTCTGAGTTCTCACAATTCTCCCACACATTCATTGTCATTTCAGCATCAGACTGTTGCAATTTCCTCTTACATTTGACACATCACAGCCTGGATATACGAGCTAGAATCTCACTTACATCTCTTACATATGGAAAGACAACATTCCAAATGTCAGGGGATAAACATATATATATATCCTAAATTGTTCTTTTTATGGTAGCAGCTCATGTCTCTCACCATCACCTTTTTGTGGCATGAGACAGTGTATATTCTCATTGATTTAGTGTTGGAGACAACACTAAATGCAATCTTCACTTCTTCACCTGCTGCTGTCTCCTTGCAGGGTCTTAAGTCACATAGTCCCACTGGTGCCACAGCTTGTCCATCCAAAGAAATCAGTGGGACAAGAAAATGTGCCACAGACACAGCAGAGGCATTTCAGAGGCAAGGAGAGAAGGTTTACTCATGAGCTGGGGCAGTCTGGCATTAAAAAGAAAGTTCTGCAACAGAAAATCTTGCTCACAGAACAGGGGTGTAAAAGAGAGGTGCAGTAAATGAATATGTGTGGTGGAAAACCTGATAAGGAAGGATACTTGGTAAATAAATATATATGTGGTGGAAAACTTGATAAGGAAGGCCACTTGGTAAGTTACTAAGGAACGAAGCTAATATATCCTCCCTCATCAAGAAGAAATTCTGCTACCACACCAAAGTACTTAAGCACTGTCCTGAATGCAGGATTGGTTCTCTCAGGTTCTCTGTTATGCCTGTTTCCTTTTCCTTCAAGTGGAAATTTGCCTTCCTTCCACTGTTAGAGCTTCCTGAGGGCTGTGAACTTGAGTCAGAGCAAAAAGTGTTGCAAAGAGCACAGTCCTTCCAGGAGAAAAACACCAGCACATTTTCCGTAATCACATATTCTAAAGGACATATTAAATTTGCTGTTAAAGCTCTGAAAAATCTGTCTCTGACTGAGAGAAGAGAATCACCTTTGCCATGCCGAAATTGAAGGAGAACTACAGTGATAAATATTCCGCTTTTTTGTTGTTGTTGTTTAGGGAGTCCCTGTAATTGAGTGAATATATCCCTTCCCTCCCTCCTCTGACCACCTTTGCTTCAGCTTCGTGTCCAAGCGAAGATTTAAAGTATAACAACATCACAAAAGAAAGAGAGAGAAAGTCCGGGGTAGGAGGAGGAGGAGAAAAGGCAGGTGTGGCTTGACAAGTGATGAGGAAAGAGGCTTTCAGGACACAGAAACTTAGGACAGCTAAGCTGACACCATATCCCTGAGAAACAGAGGGAAATCCCACGCCAGGCAAGGAACAGCATTGCTGAGCCACTGGAGCACACGGGAGCGAGCAGCAGGCACGCTGGCATTTCAGAACAGGCAGGCTGAAGTCATGAGAATGTGAAACATCATCTGAGAGCAGGCATTCTATACCAAATGCAAGGAAATCTCCATGGAATCAGCTCGGAGGCATATCAGGAGCATGACCAGCAGGGCTGGCTGGAGTTCAAAAGGCTCAGCCCTGTATCACAAAAAGTCTCCAAGTGTTGTCTCACAAGTTAGTGTTCATTAGAATTCCATGACTCCCACCCACCCCTTTAATCCTGAAGAGGTGGCCTCCCATAGCACCTACCAAGGTCACAAGAGCTCCGCATCCTTTATACCCTTGTGAAGGGCTACCTTGACAGACAAAACCAAAGGCTGCTTGCTGAAGGTGGTGCTACAAATCAGTGCTGGGCCCTACAGGTTCACAGAGTGACTCTTTAACTGCTAACTCAGAGTTCTCTCACTGTTGTACAAGAAGGAGAGTTGTTATTTCTTTCTTGTTAGCTGAATGTTATCACTGGAGAGCCTTCACAAACCAGCTGAGGTAAATTACCTGAACCAGAAAAGTGGGCCCAGGCAGCATCAGGACCACAGCAAGTCACTGAGTGCTTTACAGCCCCCATTTGAAAAGAAGGGTGATTAAAACATTATCTAAATGAGAGGCAAAACAAGTTCCTGGAGACAGCTCGACAGCAAACAAGGCTTTCTGAGCAGATGGCATGGTATCTGATAAGACAAGGGAAAAAGTAAGTCAATATGTAAGGCTAGAACTCCATAATCCATCCTAGAGAATACCCTTCCCAAGGCCTAGATCCCCATTCCTTCTTAATAGCAATTCTTGCATTACTAACACTTTTAGAATAAGCTAAAACAGCACAGCATGTTTCTCCTAAAATGCTGGGCACTAATATAAAAATGCCATGTCACAAATTCAGCTTCTCCTGAATAAGCAGCAACTTGCCATAGGAGAGCCCCACAATTTCAATGAAATGCTTGAGACAAGAGCTGGCTGAAAATTCAAAGCAACTCTTTCTCAGGAGAAATAACTAAATCGACCTTCAAATACTCTTTTCATTCTCAGGCTGTAGGAAACTTTAACAAGTGAGAGAGTGGAAAGGAACACTGAATTCACCTCCAGCAAAAGCAACCACTGGTGGATTCCAGGAATATCTATTTAACTAACTCTTGCCCCTCGAGTCGCAAAAAGCTTTCAGAGTATGAAGCCACAACCAGAGACTAAAAAAGGACATATTCCACTCAACACTAATGCCCAAGGCTTTACCTAGACTAACATAACTTGTGATTTTCAAAAATGCTTTTGGACAAACAAGTCCTGCTAACTCATTGGGAGAGTATGATGTGCACCACATTCATTTCCTTGGATGTCCAACCCTCATCACTCAGCCAAAGCTGCTCTGGTGCAAGACCCCGGGCATTCACCCCTTCCTGGTGCTTCCTGTCTCAAACAAGAATGTTTTCTTGGGTACAGTGCTCTTAATTCCTGCAAATCAAAAGGATTTTAAAAATTACTCTGAAGAAAAAACAAATACAAAACTAAAAAAAAAAAACCCACCAAAAAACCCCAACCCAACCCAACCAACAAAAAAAAAACCCCAAAAACCAAACAAAAAATCCACAAAAAACAAAAAAAAACACCCCAAAAAATAAAAAAAACCCCAACCCCAAAAATATATAATAAAACCGGATTTGAAAATGGAAAAGATGAGAAGAATACATACAAAGCCTGTAGTTACCCTACAAATTATTACTTCATGAACTGTCATTGCTGCTGATGTTTTGCTTCTTACAGAAATGACATCGAAAAAGTGAAGAGGTGTCAGTAGAACAGTTCAGCAATGATTTTAAAGACAAATACAACCACATAGTCAGATTCAGGTGCAACTGGAGATGTTTTCTATTTGTTGGAGATGGGCTAGGGTACCAGGACTCTGGAAAATATTTCCAGGGAGATGAAATTCAATAATTGAATTGAAATATCAAGCAAACCAGGAACCACTGTGTATAGATCCAAACCTTTTCCAGGCACCTCTTACAGGGAGGATCAGCCATCCATGTAGACAGAGTGCAGGGATGTGGGAGGACTGGAATCTACTCCCGAGCAGGAAGACTGTCAATATTTAGAGAAGCCAGCACAGGATCTGTCCTTTCTCTGCTCAAACTGCTGCAGGAGATTGCCGGTTGCATAGTGGGCAGCCTTCTGTAAACACACTGAGAGACAGGTTCTTCCCTGCAGGATTGCATACATGGGATTTAGTCGTGTTGGGTCACTTTTGACACTTTGTGTCATACAAACATACATTGCTTTGAAGTCAAGGAAAAGACCTTTCTCAGATGTCTTGTTGCTCAGCCACAAGCTCCAGGCTCACTGCTGAGCATGGCTTCACAGCACAAGTTACAAAGAAAGTCAGAGCAGGTGTCCGAAGATTCACCCCTTTCCTGCCTTAATGATCCCAATTCTCTCACCCCCTACAATGACACCACAGTTATCCCAATTGCTGGGTTTTTTTCTGTAAAAAAATATTTCCCTTTTCCTCAGCTACGTTGGAGGCTGCCATTTGCATGATTCACCTGTTCTCAGCTCATCCTAGCTCCAGCAGTACTGTTTTTCCTGAGACTGGGAGTGAAGAGGGATCTATCTGTGCATAACTATCAGCAGACAGAGTTTGTCAGCTAGAAAAGAGCTATAAAACTCAAATCCTCCTGTTCTTCTCCAGCAGAAGCAGGAAAAACAGAAAAACCATCTATTTATGGCTTCCAACTCAAAAGGTCAATGAAAATAATCCCATTTGCTTTCATGGATTTTGGAGGAGATCCACAGATCTTTATTTTTAGGTATGAAAGGATCTATTGCTGGCTGCTTAAAATACACCATGACTGACTCCTCATCCATGGGACAATGCTCCTTCCTCGCCTTTTGTTGCTCTTTGACAATCAAAGGTCCTTTTAAAGTTTTTTTTCAGCACACTCTTGTTTTCCCCACCACACACTAAATACTTTGTTTAGAGAGGTTTTCTGGAACAACATTTCTTCCCCTTCTCTGAGAAAAAAGGCTTCAGTCTCCCTTCTGAAAGCCCTTCCTTGTGTGGCTGAGCAGCTGAGCCTTTACCCTGTCCTCTGGCCACATTTCTGAGTGTCAGACTATCACAGAATCATGGAATCTTCAAGGCTGGAAAAGACCTCCAAGATCATCAAGTCCAACCTTAATCACAGCCATGTACAGCAGCTGTAATGCACTCTGCAAACTACAATGTCTAAAAAAAATTGCTGTCTTGCTCAGATTGCTGTCACTGACAGAAATCTCCTTGGATTTCTGGGCTGGATCAAACCCACCAGGTCAATAGCACTCCTAACAAATAAGGGCCTGTTTTCTTTTCATTAACTCTTCAAAGAATTTGTTGTGTAGTGAAAACACAGACAACAAACTTTATCCAAAAATCTCTTCCCATATAAGAGAATGTACTTTTCCATTCCAGTGTAAATAAGGTGCTGCTGTGGGAAGTCACCCGAGGCTTTAAATCTAATCCATATTCTGCCCACTGTGGCTATCTGGCCAACTGGAAATTAGACACCCTGGGACATGAGTCCCCAGGGCACCAAAGTAACAACTGAAAGGATTTAAAGATTTGTCATAATTATGGTGGACAATAAATATCTGAGCAGAGTGGCAGATTTCTGTGGGATAGGGAGTGACTCCACTGGAAGCTGCCCGTGATTATGTGCCCTATTCTTCTCCTTTTCAGTCTGAGCTCTTATATGCATCAAGAATTTTTATGAATTAAATACCCTGTTTCAACTAAAACTTCACCAGAAGTGAAAGCACAGCTTATCCTAAAGTAATTTATTCCATTCTGGTGAAAACAGATAAACCAAATACTAAAAAAATACTTAATATAAAAAATATTACACAATGCACCAGGGTCTTATGACTGGAATAAAAATATCTTCAAGCATCCTTCCAACTAAACTGTGCTGTTTATGCTGTTAGCAGAGACAAGGGTTTAGTTTCCATGCTGCTCAGGGACTGTGGGTCAGCCTCATTTTCAACAGTGGCTATCATTCTTAAGGAAATCTTTCTTTCTTGTACTGCCAAGCTGAAGTCAAACCAGCCTTCCAGCACTCCAGTATGTAAAAATGTGTATTTATCCTCCCATACACTTTCTGTCGGACTGCATTCCTACAGCCTGAGAAAACAGTACACAGGCTAAATCAAAGATAACCCAAAAATACTTTCAAATGAACTCTTAAAAATCTTTTACACTGGGGACTGGACTGAAGAATTCCCTCGCAATAAGAGTATCAGTTCCTTCTCTTATTAAAGAAGTTCTGAGCTCTAACCAGTATTTCCTTGAGTTTTGAGTTGTGTTTTACTCCTGATGAAAGGATCAGAGATGCAATTATGAGTGAGCAATTCTTGACAGCTTTCAGGGATCTCAGCTACAAGTCAAGGGAGATTAATGAGTCTGCTCTGAAAGGTGATAGGACAGCTGGATGTTACACAGGGAAAAAAAGGGATCTGTTCTGATTAAATGAGGGCATCTGGTCAGCTTCCTGTGGGAAATTATTCTAATTTTAATACCAGTAAAAGCAATTCAATATATCTAGAAGGCAGACCCTTTAAAGAGCCAGACACTGAGTGTTGAAGGCTGGGAGTCATCTCAAAAGGACATCAGTAGCAAAAGTCACTGTTGACGCCAGGGAGCAAGACAAGATCCTAGCAACCTCCTGCCTGCAGGTTTGACTTTTTAATCATGTCCACATCTATCTAATTTTATGTGTACTGCACTTAAAACACTGAGAGGCTGCAAAGGTCCCACTACTGGTTGACATTTGAGGAGAAAACAGCAACTCCATAGGGACAGATACTGCAACATTTCCTTTCAATTGGATGGTGTTGATGGTGTTGCTTCTTTATAACATGGATGACCCTGGCTTCCTGCTTCCTGCTCCCACTGGGAAGTCCTCAGCGGGACTTGGAACTTCATCCATAAATAGACTGCACTGTAATTATGTTATTTATATTTATGCCACAACCCCTTAGAATGAAGGGAGTGTAAGAGAAGATTGGCTGTAATTGCCTGCTATTTGCATTGTTAATTATTATTGAGTGGCTGAAGTCCACAAAAAGAGAAGTCATGTGAAAACAAGAAAGAAATCAACAGGAAAGTTAGTCAAGAGGAAGAGATACTCTTTCTAGCACACAGACATGACAACAAGGGACAATATGAGCTGGAGCCATCTCAGACTGCCTGTGGGTGCCCTGCCAGTACTCAGCGAAAATAGGATTCATAACACCAACATCTGACTTTCAAGGCTCAAGGCTGCAGAGGCTTCTGCTGGCAGCTGCAAAAAAAGAATCAGAAATAAAAATAAATATTAGCTAAAGCAGAGGGGAAAACAAAGGAGAGTCTCAAGGACATTGAAATACTCCTGATGTCTGGGAGAAAAACGACTTATTTTGCAGAGGAACTTTCTGGATTGTTGCAGAGCTGCAGAATTATCACCACTCACCAGAAACAGAGGTACCCAGACAGAAGAGAGAGGTGATCCCTCCTTCAAAAAAAGAAGCATGGGCACATGCAGGTGAACAGATGGGAAAGGATTGTCAGGGCCTGCTTCATCTGCAGACATCCTGTGCCTGCTGCCAGGATCAATCCAACTAAATATCTTTTCAAAACAAAACAAAACAAAACAAAACAAAACAAAACAAAACAAACCACATCCCTCCCCCCACCCCCCCAACACATAAACAAAACCCAAACAAACAATCTCCTTCCTGGAGCTATGCTTTTATCTCAGGTTGTAGGAAAACAAATGTCACACCGTGGTGGCCAGCAGGGACACTGGGTCTTCTCCGCTCAGAAACATGAAAATTCTCAGAAGCACGGAGCCACTGATTGAAAAATCAAAACCACAAAGGGAACGGAAACAGGAAAATCTCCACAGAGCCCCCTATGTAAACAAGCATAGCAAAGCAGCACAGCAGGACTCTCACTTAGTTTCATGCCCCAGATATCACTCATTCATCATCCAACTCTTCAGCACCGTCCAAATCCCAAGTGTCCTGCTCAGGAACACAGGTCAGATCCTATCCCTGCTGGGCCAGTCCAAGTAACCCCCAGAGGGCAGGACCTCCAGGTAACAAGGAGAGGACCTTTGAACATCTGTGGGGTAGGAGAATAAGGAAATGAATTTTCTAAAGGTAATCTTTCCCTAGGGAATCTTTTAAATTTGTGTTCCCCAAGAGAGCTTTGAAGGCAAATGATCCTAAGCCACATCCTCTGGCAAGCTACCAGCTTGTTAGGTAAACTAAATTTCCCTCAAAATGCCTTAGCACAAATTTACCCCTGGTGATGGGAAGGATGAGAGCTTGCAGTCACTGAGCTGGAGTTGGAATCTTTGGTTTCTTTCAGCTGGTGACATTCATCTCCATAAAACAAAGGATCTTGATATTGTGCATTGGGATTAGAGGACTATCAGGATGATCTAAGGACAGAGCTGGGTAATTTTATATTTCATGTCCTTCCCAGGAGCCCTCAGAGACTCTGGAGATGGAAAACCAGTACAGCAGATACTTTGTGACTAACAAAGAGAAAAGGCAAACAGCCCTCCGGAGCACACTGAATTCCTGATAAGAGGCAATAAATGGAGAAGCAACTTGGGGAACAGGCGGGGACTTTGAAGAGGGAGGCTACAAAAGAAACGCGTCTCCAATAAAAAGGGTATCAAACTCAAAGTGATTGTGAGAAGCAGGAAAGGCTGAAAAACTTGCTGAATCTCATTTGTAACGTGATCTGACGGATGAGTTGCCAAGTCTTGTCAATCTGCTTAGGAAATATGGCCCTGCTTTTTACTCATATTCCTCTCATCCTTTCACAGATGAAAAGGGAACAGAAGGTATGACACCAACACCTGAGTAACATAAACAGGCTGAACAAGCTGCATCCCCTTTCCAACAACCCTGATCTGAAAAAACAGTGAAAAATATGGGCACTGGCCTCACCAGTGGATTCAGAATGTCACCACCTGAAACTTTTGTTGAGAAAAGACAGCAAATATTCCTGATACAGATCCTCTTTCTCCACCTACAGAGGACAAGATGCTTTCTGATGCCCTCACCTCCTTTTCCCTTCACGAGACCTGTTAGTAAAATTAATTCCTGCCATTTCATCATCCCACAGACCTGTGCAAATCTGCCAGAAGGTGCTTCAGGTGACTCAGGCTGGAACAACAATAACACTTGATGGAAACCTCAAACATCCTTTTTGGGAGGACACTGTCCTGGGACAACAGGCAACCAAGTCATATTTCTCCTCTAGATATGACAAAATCCTGAGTTTTCAGTACAAGAATTTGCAGCCATAATGCAAAAATCTGAGCCAAATGACTCAGGTGCCCATGGCTCCTGCTGGGAAATGGTTTCCTATCATACTCACTATTTGGATATGGTGGTTTTTGTTGTTTTCTTTTCTGAATTAGGATAAAAATCCAAAGATTTCAAACTAAAGATTTTTTTTTTTTTAATTAATTAGTTAGAGCGAAGTGGTTTCAAGCAGGGAAAAAAGAAAAAACACGACGAAAAATCCTCAGAACTGTTAAATCACAGTACAGACCATCTTAAAACTCCTACCTGACAAGGTAGTGGAGTTTTTTCCAAAACTAAACTTTTCTGTAGACATTTTAGGTTTTTAAATCAGCATTTTTCAGAAATAAAGACAGAGATCAGCAAATGTTTTCTAAAGTGTAAAGCTGTCATGACAAACATGGAAGAAATATAAAGTGCTTATATTTAAGAATTCTCATGACAGGTGCAGGTGAAATGTTTCAGAACAGAGTGAGAATGAGAAAGAATTTTAAAAATACATATTTATTTGTCAAAAACTAGCAAAACATTATTCATATTGCATCCTATACAATCGGGGTGTTTCGTTATTGGGGATTTTTTTCTGACTGTAATTGTACTTTGAAAGCTGCTTTTTAGAGGTCCCATCAAGTAGAAAGTCTACAAAGATGATTCTTCCATATTGTTTTAGACACAAAATCACCTTAATTTGAAACTATTGCCCACTCAGGTTCACCATACTCATAGGTCTCCTTCCCTGGAGTCCCGGGAGCCATCTCCCATTTGGGGAAGTGGGGAGTGGGAAGGAAGAAAAATCACTCCACACTGAAGATGTCAAGTTACACATGAAGAGCTTGAAGGACTCAGGAGCTCTAGTTACTTCTGTATAATGTGTTCTACTCAAAAATATGGTCTCACAAGGATTTCACCCTTATTTTTTAAATTAAAATCATATTAAATGAAAAGACAGACTTGACAAAGTTGGTGAAGAACGCTGCTTTGCTTAACAGGCTGTGGCAAGCATTCAAATTCCAGTCAGAACTGCAGCAATCCCTTATGCTGTCAAGAAGTACAACTCCTCTCTGACAGAATGTACTGCAAATTTTATGAGAGAAAACCAAAACCAATTCTTGTAACATCCATTAGAGTTCCTCTCAGTCTGTCTGGGTGAGATCTGGAGGAGTGTAAGTTTTCCAGTTATTTCTCCATGCTGGTAAATAGCAGTTTACTACTGTTTCCACCTTTAGAACAGTAGAAATCATATCTGGCACCTTTAAATCACTAACCTTTGCAAAACATTCCTGCTGCAGCATTTAGCAGAGAGAACCACAACAAATATGTGTCTGACACTGCAACGAGAACTCAGTTGATGCTACACCTAAAATCACACAGTGAAATGTTGGTGCAGAACTCTGCCTACCTTGCTTAGTAAAGTGTGCAAAGAAAACGGACCTTTACAATATTCTGCATTTATGAACATCCCAGAATTAGGGTGTCTGCAAATCAAAGCCAGAGGTGGACCTCAAAGTTATCATAGAGGTGGTATGATGACCAGGATTTGGAATGATCTGAGGAGTGAAATGCTTGCATGAAAAGAAAGGGGCTCTCCTATGGTTAAGAAGCTGATAGAGTTTAACTCTAGGTCTGTTGAGTATAAATAAAAGCTGTAATAGTTCTATATTTGAGGGCTCCTGGAAGCTCCCAGTTTAGGAANGATTCCCCCTTACTGGAGATATTCCGGACCCCTCTGGGCACAATCCTGTGCCGTGTGCTCTGGGATGGCGCTGCTGGAGCAGGGAGGTGGGACCAGATGAGCCACTGTGGTCCCTTCCAGACTGAGCCATCCTGGGATTCTGTGAAGCGGCCCAAACTGAGTATCTACACAGACATACAACTTGTTTTGCAAGGAAAACCAAAACCTTTTTTTTTTTTTGACTCCTCAATCTCTATCAAAGAAAAAGAAAAAAACGAAAACCAAACAAACCCAAAGAAAAGTAAAAGACCAAATAAACCCAAAGAAAAGACTATGGCTNAGATGAGCCACTGTGGTCCCTTCCAGACTGAGCCATCCTGGGATTCTGTGAAGCGGCCCAAACTGAGTATCTACACAGACATACAACTTGTTTTGCAAGGAAAACCAAAACCTTTTTTTTTTTTTGACTCCTCAATCTCTATCAAAGAAAAAGAAAAAAACGAAAACCAAACAAACCCAAAGAAAAGACTATGGCTATGATACGCAGGAAAGACTCTACTACTGGAATAAGTAGTAAAGTAGGTATGTTTATTCCAGCTGGGATGCATGGGGGATAATTCCTCCAAAGTCATGCGTGCTAAGAGCTGCATTCATCTTGGTATAAATCGGGTTACAAACTCCATATTCATTAAGTTTCCCAATACACCTATATATATTCATTTCCTAGCCCCGCCTAGCCTCGCTTCGTATTATAATGAACCCAAAATTCATTTGCATCTGCATTGCGCTTGCGCAGTGTCGTCTGGTGGTCGTGGGCAGGGGTCTCTGGGAGGAAGTAAGAGTCTTCCTCAGATCAAGTAAAAGAGTCTTCCTCCTTCTGAACTTTTCACCTTACTTCTCTGCGCATGCTCTTTATGTCCCTGGCCCAAGTCCAAACTTCAAGGCTGGTTTAGGTTAGTTTTAGGCTTGAAAACAGGATCTTTGGTCAGGATTCCTTCTCTTTATCAATAGTCTTATATCTTCCCATTCCGCTTTGGTAGGCACAATAACTGTTGAGCAAGCTGTCTGCATTTTTAACAGCACCTTAGTAAATCATTGAACCTCTGCTTCCCCTGATTCAGCTATATATACACAAATAGCCTACTACAGTGTAGCGCCCTTTATATCCATTCATGGAGGGGTTTTTTAAACCCAGTCTGCTGCAGAATCCTATTTCATCTACTTGATGTCTTGCATAAAAACAGAACCAGGTTAACACTGGGCAGATGGAGGAGGAAGAACACATAGCAATGCTGAGCACCTTCACATGGGTGTTTTTGCACCTGGAGAAAATTTTCAATTATTTTTGGGGCAAGTTTCTCATGCTAAAGGTGCTCCCTGTTTTCCTTGTCCTCGTTGAGGCAGAGACCTCGTGTAGAAGCCCAGAAGACGACTAATGTGTGTGTCTCGAACATGGATAACTGGATAGCTGTGGAGCCAAGCAAGGATCTTTGGTAATATGCTGTGAGACAGTACTGGATGCTCTCCTTCCCTCCTTCCTTTCCTTTCTTCCCTGCCTCCCTCCCTGTCTGCCTTTCTTCCCTGCCTCCTTCTCTCTCTCTCTCTCTTCCTTCCCTCCCTCCCGTCGCTCTCCCCCTCCCCCACCCCCCCATTCCTGCGGCTTCCCTCCCTTTCTCTTCT
>VZTF01005326.1:1326823-1385814 GCA_013397755.1 Cnemophilus loriae | reverse complement strand
GCTGCTGTCGCTGCCCGGCTGCCGGGGGGTCCAGGCCCGCGGCAGACCCGAGCCCAGGGCCAGCCTGGGAGCAGCAGTGCGGGGATCACCGCAGCCCTGGCACAGCCCGCGCCGCCTGCGGGATCCCAGGACACCGGCGGCATCTGCCCCCGGGATGGCGGGACCCGCCAGGCGAAGGCATCGGGAGCTCCGGGGTCTGTGGTCCAAGATGTGCGCAAGGAAACGCCTCGCGTTTCTGCAGAAATCCTCACATGCCAACCTTGAGCCCGCTGCGTCTTCCCAGCGCAGAATTTCCCCACGTTCCTGTAACATCGGCTCTTTCTCCTTGAACCAAAGCTCTAAATCGGGGATATGCGTATTTCCCCGTCTTAAAACCCATCTGCCACCTTCCTCCGTTCTCCCACAGAGGGTCTGAACCCCCTTTTCCTCCCCACCCATGCCTCCTCCCTGCACCCCCAGCCTTGCCCTACCCCCCGAGCCTGCGGTATAAGCTGTGGTATTTATGCTTGGCCAGCCACGCTCCGAGCCCTCAGGCTGCCTTGTGCATCTGTCACCCGCTCCTAATCCTGCCCAAACTTGCCCAAGCCGCCCAGCCTAGCTCCAGGCAGCCACAGCTCCAGCATCTGCCTCTCAGCACAGGGATGCCCTGCACCCTCATGGCACAGACCAGCAGAGAGGGGGTCAAAAACATCCCCTGCCTCTCAGCATTTTTAGGGGAACGCACACTGCACATCAGCCTGATCCTCTGGACATGGTGTGGTATGGATCATGGCACAGGAGAAGGCCCCAGACCGAGGTCAGCACAGCTGGGTGGCCCTGCAGGTCCCCGGGTCCAAGGGACGTGCCAGGCTGCAGCCTGAAAAAAACTCTCCACCTTTCTCTCATAATCTGATCCCTGTTTTTAACCTTGTCTTTGTTGCCCATGGTGTGTAAAAGACAAGGAGGGGCCACAAAACCCAGCAGGTTTGTTCCAAGCTGTGAGGAAAATTAAAGGCTTGGACTTCACTGTTGCTGAACTACGGGAGTCCCTTGCAGTCATAGAATCATCTCAGAATCATGGACTGGTTTGGGTGGGAAAGGACCTTAAGGATCATCTCATTCCAACCTCCCAGGCATGGGCAGGGATACCTTCCACTAGACCAGGTTGCAATCCCCTTCAAATCCCTTTGATGGGGACTGCTCATGTGACAGAGAGGACAGTGGCAGGTCTTAATCAGCCTCTGTTTCCTGTTCTCCATTTAAAAAATCGTCCCCCACAGACTGGTGTCATGTCTCGGCAAAGAGGAAGCATCAGCTCCCTGATGAAGGCTGATTTGCAGTTCAGCCATCTCTGGTTCACAGGACAAACTCCAAGCAGTTCAAGGGAAAGATCCCATTTTCATCCTTTTCCATAGATGACATCTGTGCTGAGTTGAGGAAAGGAGGAAAGATTGTGTTTTTAATATCCTAGAAACGTGGAGTGGTTTGGGTTGGAAGGGACCCTAAAGATCATCTCATTCCACCCCCCGTGCCATGGGCAGGGACACCTTCCACTATCCCAGGTTGCTCAGAGCCCCATCCAGCCTGGCCTTGAACACTTCCAGGGATGGGGCAGCCACAGCTTCTCTGGGAAACCTGTGCCAGGGCCTCAGCACCTTCACAGGGAAGAATTTCTTCCTAATATCCCATCTAAACCTGCTCTGTGTCAGTGTGAAGCCATTCCCCCTTGTCCTGCCACTCCAGGTCCTTGTCCATAGTCTCTCTCCCTCTTTCCTGTAGGCTTCCTTCAGGCACTGGAAGGCCACAACGAGGTCACCCCAAAGCCTTCTCTTCTTCAGGCTAAGCAATTCCAATTCCCTCAGCCTTTCCTCACAGCAGAGCTGCTCCATCCCTCTGATCCCCTTGGTGTCCCTGCTCTGGACTGGCTCCAGCAGCTCCCTGTCCTTCTGTGCTGGGCTCCAGGACTGGAGGCAGCTCTGCAGGTGGGGCTCAGCAGAGAAGAGCAGGGGGACAGAATATATCTTAGTATATAATAAGATACAATAATATCTTAATAACAGGATCTTAAGACATCCTTCACTTTTTACATACTTTTTACATTTATAACATAAAATATTAATGTACCTGATTTTTTCCAAATCATTCCAGCTGCACTACTGCTTTTTGATACTAACACTGAATGAATTTTATATTTTTTGCGGTCATCAGAATGTTCCCAGCTGAGAGGAGATGACACTGCCAGGCTGCATCTCTGAGCCAGAGCAAATCCAAGGTCAGAGCCACAAAGGTGCCGCAGGTCTGGAGCAGGAAAGCTGGCTGGGGTTTCTACACAGCACAGACTTTGTCCATCTGGGAGCAAACCAAGCCATAAACTCAGAGGTCACATATGCTTGGATCCCCATGGGCAGTGCTGAACTGAGGCAAGGCTTGAAAATCAACCCCAAAAACAAGCACATGCTCACCACTCACACCTTGGGATGGTATAAAAACCACAATGAGGTGGGTTGAGCTGTAGGGGTTGAGGGATGATTATTTAAAGAATGTAATAAAGTTAAAATGTCTCTTCATTCTAATGTGGAGGGCTAGGATTTCATGGCAAGATATGCATCTTATTCCCTAAGGGTTTCCTTCCTTCATACAAGCACTGTCAGGCAATCAGTATTGTCCGACAGGAATAAATAAAATAACCCCAGATTAGTTTCCTGTTTGTGCCTGAGCACAACAAACCATAAACTTGTAGTAAAAGGGATTGTTTTGATAGGTTCAGGAAGAACATTTAAAAAAGAAGTGTTTAAAGATACCAAGGCAAAGCAAATCTGTTCTCAGCATTCTCATTCCCAATTTACAGATACTTAGGTTCTCCTCATTCTGCTCTCTGTTTTTTAATTTAATTCAAGCAGCATGTATCACCCTATTTTAAAAACACTCCATTAAAAATATCAAGTGATATTTGTATCAATTTAACCTACTTTTCAGATATTTTGACAGAGGCTCTGGGCTTAATGCGGACTGCTGCAGAAGGATTTTTTTGTTTGCACAGAAAGAAATCTGCTTATGATAGGTTAAAACAAAGGAGATAGGTCAGACTAGTCTGACCAACTGCCCCTTTAATCAAATATAAGCTCGGTTTGGGGGATTTTTTAAATGAATTTATCCTGATCCCTAAGACAACTTGGCCCAAGAAACAGGATGCAGTAGTCTTTCTACAACACTCCTTATCATTAACTGCAATTTTAAATAACAACCTGGGTTATTAATATTACTGCCCATGTTAAACTCTTTCAACCATTTTCTATCTCCTAGCAAAAAACAAACAGCCAAAACCAGACATGTTTTCTTCTGTCTATTTCTTTCCAACACCATTAGCCTTCTCCTAGTTTTGTGCCTTGTTTTGTTCTCCAGGTTGGAGTTTCTTGCAAATAGGATTGTCCAGTTTCTGCTCTGAGAACCATACTGCATTTTTCCCTGCATTCATTTCCAGTGAGGAAATGTGGATCACAGACTTTTTCAACAACTAGGAGCTGGAGGAGACAGTGGCAGAAGTTATCACAGAAAAGGCTGGTGAAGAAAAACAGTAGCGACCTCCAGAAATGTGGGCCTGCCCCTAAATATACCACCTTCCCTGAGGAAAAATAAAAAGCTTGAAGAAAACAGATACTTCCCATAAAGTTTATCATGCCACTTAATGAAGGTGCAGGGCCCTACCTTACACTGACAGTGGCTTTCTCATTGTCCTCTTACAACCATTTTATGTTTAGCTGTACTCACGTTCTAATTTGCTGCTAAAAATAATAGTGATTAAGTAAATAAATAGATTTATCTGTCACGATAGCTTCACTAACATCATGATCAAAATGACAGAGAGTTGGTTTAGATTGGGTATCAGGAAGAAATTGTTCCCTGTGAGGGTGGTGAGGCCCTGGCACAGGTTGCCCAGAAAAACTGTGGCTGCCCCATCCCTGGAAGTGTTCCAGGCCAGGTTGGATGGGGCTCTGAGCAACTGGGATAGTGGAACGTGTCTCTGCCCATGGCAGGGGGGTGGAACTGGGGGATTTTTAAGGTCCCTTCCAACCCAGGCCATTCTATGATTCATTAAATCTCTTTTGCATGGTTTTTCTTCCTCAGAAGGACACAATTCCTGACGATCTCCATACACATCTATGGGATCAGGACAAAAAAATGACAAAGCCTTCACCTAAAGTCACAAGACTGAGCAAATCTGACTGCTCAGAAAACTGCATGTGCTGTCTCAACCTCAAGATATGCCTGTGCATTATTTATCTTGGTTGAGATTCAACTCCTGCTCAGAATAAAAATACTAAAAAAATTGGCCAAACATGGATGTAAGCATATCAGCTTTGATACTGGGCACTGGATTTTCCTAGAAATTAATCCTCCATTAAAGCAGCAGATGGCCCTGTGTTGTTCCAGGGGCTCAGGGCACACATGAGGGGCTGGGCGACTGATGGACTTATGAATGACTGGGTCTGCATAAACCTTAAGTTGGATTAGTATAAGCTCTTGCATGTCAGAAATGGTTTGCAGTACTGACATTTCATGTCA
Organism: Cnemophilus loriae; assembly: GCA_013397755.1. Classification (NCBI taxonomy): domain Eukaryota; kingdom Metazoa; phylum Chordata; class Aves; order Passeriformes; family Corvidae; genus Cnemophilus; species Cnemophilus loriae. Next base: position 1,381,272 of record VZTF01005326.1, on the reverse strand, counting down.
GCTTTGTGAATCCAGGCTCATTTGAACCCCACACAAGGCTGTGTCACGTGGAGGGGACAGCGTAGGAATATGTAGGAATAAACACATCCTGGCAGCTTTACTGACTGCTTGGATGCTCTCAGCCAGCAACAAATGAAGTCCCTGCTGATTCATCCTTTAAATCAGTGACAGCTACTTAATTAACAGGACCACAGCCAAGCTGCTTAGGACTAGTACTGACCCTTCTTAAGGAAAGGAAAGTTGTGCAGCACATTTTGAAGGGCACCTCCCAGCAAGCCCATGGCTGAGATTTTGGGTGAGCCAGGTGAGGAACAGTAGCAGAAGGAAGCACAAGGTGTGCCTGCACTTACAGAGCTAGGCAGGACCATCTGAGCACAAGGGGCTCACAGCCCTATCCTACCTGACTCCATGAGGCACAGAGATATTCCTTGGATAATGCCATGACCTTCCATGGACTCCCACAACTGAAGTGTTGGCTGTTACCCAGATGTTTTCACAGTCCAAAGAGCATTTACGGGAATTACAAAGGGTCAGTAACATGCTCTCTAAATACCATGACAGCCTCTGCTATAGACAATTAAAACCCACCCTTGCACACCTTTAAACAGTTTTCGCCTAAACGGTTCTTAAATGACAGGTGCAAAACCTGCCAGCTGCATTAAATCTATGATTAAGGTGCAAGTTATCCAGGCTCCAAAGACACCTCACTGAGGGGCTCAAAAGTCATCCAGCCCTGGGGTCCCAACACGAGAAGGATGTGGAGCTGCTGAAGCCAGCCCAGAGCAGGGACACCAAGGGGATCAGAGGGATGGAGCAGCTCTGCTGTGAGGAAAGGCTGAGAGAATTGGGATTGTTCAGCCTGGAGAAGAGACGCCTTTGGGGTGACCTCATTGTGGCCTTCCAGTCCCTGAGGGGAGCCCACAGGAAAGATGGAGAGAGACTATGGACAAGGGCCTAGAGTGACAGGACAAGGGGGAATGGCTTCCCACTGACACAGAGCAGGTTTAGATTGGATATTGGGAAGAAATTCTTCCCTGTGAGGGTGCTGAGGCCCTGGCACAGGTTGCCCAGAGCAGCTGTGGCTGCCCCATTCCTGGAAGTGTCCAAGGCCAGGCTGGATGGGGCTCTGAGCAACCTGGGATAGTGGAGGATGTCCCTGCTTATGGTAGGGGGGTGGCACTGGAATGAGATGATCTTTAAGGTCCCTCTCCAACCCAACCCATTCTGTGATTCTAAACCTCACCTCATCTTACAGGCCTACAAAGCCCCTGTGCTCATGTGAAAGGTGTATACAGGCCAATAAAGTGCATAAAAATTCTCCGCCTCTTGCAAAAGTCCTCCCAGTCTGTTTCAGAAGCAGCTATTCCAGGATGGATGGGGTCCATAAACACAGGGAAGAGGCCAGGGCCGTGGCACAATGATGTTTGCCAGCACCGTGATTCTGCATTCAGCCAAACACTTGTCAAGATCAGTAAAGGGGGCAAAAGGAGACCTTGTCTTGTTAAATTTACAACTGTGTGTAGAATGAAAACAATTTTCTGCCAGATATTTTGATTCAGTCTTTTTAAAAAGCCTAATATTTAAATACCTGTGCTTAGTATGGCTTTGAGAGAAGCTCTGATAATAGTAACAATAAAAAGAAAGAAACTAATAATTTTTAATGCAACAGTGTTTGGCTGTTCCTGTACGTCATGAAGAAAAGCACAGAGTTAACCTCAGCTTTTACTTCCACAGGCACAAATACCCACTGCCTTACTCCCTACCTTCTTGTTCTCCCTGTGCTTATAGGGTAAGTGGGGGGAGGTGAGGGAGAAGAGCACCTTTTCCCACTAAATCCTTTGCCATAAAACACAGAATCACACTTTCTTCCACAGCTGAAAAAGCAAAAAACTTCCCTGTACCATCTGCAACTCCCACAACTCCGCATCATATTCCTTCCCAAGAACAGAAGCCAGATATGTTCCTGTTCCCCATAACTCTACAAAACCCTATAAAATACTGGCCACAGGTGCACACAGAGCACTCCAGCACTGCCAGCCTCGCTCAGAGCTTCTTGGCACCACGTGGGGCTACAGGGGCTCCTGCTGTGGGTAACTTGCAATGGGCCTTTCATCTCCCTGAAATCTAGGGGGAAAGAATGCAGAGAACAGTTTTTTTGCCATTGAAAGGGGGGAAATGTAAGCTGCCAATTTATTCGAGACAAAAGGAAGAAGCAAATTGATCCCATCTAAACTATCATAGAAAACTAATGCTGAAAGACACACAAGCACCATCAGAAGGCTAAAGCCAGTCGTGCCAGAGGCCTGAAAAAAACCTGGAAATTGAGGCAAAAGCTAATTCATTTGATGAACTAGCAGCAGAGTTTATTTTCACAGCAAAGAAACCTGCCAGTGGCAGAACACAGACTGTCCCACTGGCCAAAGGCAACATCATTTGGCATGAAAATAAGTAGTAGTTACCAAAGCAACAAAGGATCTCCAGGGCTGAACTCTGGCATCACACCAGTCCCATCGCCACAGGAACAGGGGACTGGGGGACTTGCCCACGCTATGTGACAGCTGACCTCTGACTCGTACAAGCCAAGACTCTGATTCCCTCATGCTGGATATCATCCTAGATTAACTTTTGTGTTGTTTGTAGCTGAATATTTTAGGGCACAGATAGTTGCTACAAGCCCTTCTAGTTGGATAACAAAACATACATCTATTTTTGAGTAAATGAAGGAGGATGTTGATGAGGATTTTAATCAGCCCACAGAGATCAAAAGAATACAATTTTTTTTTTAAACTGGTTATAGAGACACTTTGGTCTTTATTAATGGAAATCTCATGCAGGATATTCAGGATAACAAAAACCTCTCTGGAATGTTCAGCAGTGGCTCTCTTCTGTTGTATTTAACCTCCTTCACTCGTGTAATTAAGACAAGAATATGGCATGCAATTTAGGAAGAAGAGCAAAGCAAAGAAACTTAATGGTCCACAAACAATCCAGAGGCTGGAAATTATTTGGCTGGAGTGTTTGGTGGGTGTACATGTTATACCGGAAGAAAATGCAGACCCAGCAAAATGAAGTATGGTCAAAAAGGAAGAAATTCAGGTAACAATTCTTCAATTATAGCTTTCATAGCAGATATCAATTCCTGCCATTGCTGACTTGTCTGTTAGATTTCCTCCATGCTCAGCCTTCCAATTTTTTAATTCTACCTTCTAGATATGGGGGAAAGCTCCTGGTCATAATGTGTAAAGAGCATTCCATGTCTTTCTTGGTATATCTCTTTAAAACTTAGCCTCTGCTCTATCCTTTCTAGACTAAGGACAGACAGCTGGTGTTCCATGGCTGCTGCTCGTTATACTAATCAGTTCACAGCTCCCATGCAGCCCTCCTGGCAGCTCATCTCTCCCTGGACATGCAGAGAGATCTGGGGCAAACAATATTTATTATCATATTGAAGCGCTGAGCCTTGCGCGATGGAGTGTGAATGCCTGACGTATCTAGATGCTATCAGATAAACAAGGAAACCATTTGACACAGCTTTTGTCACTGCCATTAAATCATCTGAAGGGGTTTGATTTTGAAGAGCTCAGCAGAGCAGTTCTGCTGTTGTCATCTTCTATTTCTGTTTGCACAAAGTGCTTTGCCACATCAGAGGCACAGATGTTGCGCCCCTGCTTTTGGTGGAGTCAGCCCTCACATATCCAAGAGCAGGTATTGGCACATTTGGGTTTTTTTATTTGTTTGTAGGCTGGGATCTTGTACGAAAGCTTAAAAACGCATGCACACAGCAGAAGAAAAAGAGGCAGCCAGTGTTAAAAAGGCTAGAATTTGAGCTAGGATCAGGAAATCAAAGCCTGGTGGAAAGTAAAATATTTGTAAGTCTCGGTTTAAAAGGTTTCCCTTAAAGCCGCCTTTGCAGCATCCTGATTTTGTGACATGCAGCGTCAGCCTGACCTTTTCCCTTGCTTGGCTCAGAGTCATATTTGCCAAGGGAGCATTTGCCCTGCAGCCACTTGTGTTCATTGTGAGCCACTCATCAGCTCCCGGGCAGTGGCTGCAATCAGTTGATTGTCTGGCTAGGGGACAGTTTGCTCAGAGACAGGAGCATCCACTTGCCTTTAACATTTCTCAAGAGCTCTGTCCAAGTTTCCCGCAGAGTAACGTTTAAAAGGAGACCGAGGCTCTGAGGTTCTCATCAGCCAGTTGTCTTTTTGCCTGCTGGCATCAGTGGCCGATGCACTGCTGAGCAAAGGAGCAGCTCCCCAGCTGTTCTTTACGTGTTCTGAGGGAGCAGCAGATGCTCCCACTCACCTTACTGGGAACTCAAGGCATCATCCACCAAAAAAGCTTTACAGATGTGACTCAGCCTCTCTCCAGGAAAATCCAAAGCTGTCTGGTCACACTTAGAGGAGATTCACAGCACACTTCAGAGCATAGTGAAGTCAGACCCCATTTTTCACAATGAACCAGGATTAGTCTCTAGTCAAAATTCAGACTGGCAGTCTTAGAAGTTATCCCCTCTCTACCTCTTTGGCTAACTAAGGGGTTAGAGGCAAAGGGCTGCCAGTATCCAATCCATACGCTTATATTATACCTGAAGCACCTTTTAAGGAGTACAAGGCCTGCAAAACAGCTGTTATTTAGAAATGTACAGTCATCATTCAGTGCATTGATAAAAAACAGGCCCTTTAACCATTAGGTGCCTGTTGAGAAATGGGAAGTTTTGGTTCTGTTTGCATTTTGCTCATAAGAAGAACCACTCTGCAGAGTAATGAAATCCCTCCCATGTGCTATTGCCAAGGCTTTAAAAAACACTGCCAGGGTTCCTTATTTTTTATATTAAACAACTTGTGTAACTTTGCTGTGGCCAAACGGAACCTTTACACTGACTTTGGTGCAGAGGATGACTTTGTCTCCCAGTAAAAAGCTAAACAAGCACAGAGGGCAGGAATATCTTTCTCACAACTAGGGATTCAGAACATAGGGTTGATGTGGCAGAAGGAAATGCAGAAGCAGCCACAGTATCACTTGATGGGAGCTCCCACCAGGGTTATTTTTCAGTCAAAACCCAGAATTAAGCAAGGAAGGCTTCCTGAGAGCAAAGAGGACACAAGTGGTAACTCCTCTGGCCTGAGGGTAAAACATGTGCCATTTGGCTTGAGATGAAATTTGCAGAAAGAGGACTCAGCCTTAGGGACACTGTCCTCACACACAATGTTAGAAACAGAAAACATTCTCATTTATCGTGTCTGTGGTTGGACTTGCTTAATCCTGTGCTGGTTGACAGTTTCCAGCTCTTGTGGTGGATTCTCTTAGCAATGTTTTCAACTCCATTCAACACCTTCCCTTTCTGTATCATTTTACCATTTTGTTCTCCTTACCCCTTCCTCTTAGATTTCCTTTTCACCCTCTCAAAAGCAGTACATTTATCATGGCACTCACGTGGGTTTTGCTGCCAGTGTAGTCTGCTCCCTCTGCGTTGATGCTATTCACACCACCTAGTTTGGGGGCCCAGCCTTCCCAGGTGTCCTCTGCAGGGACAGGGGGAATAAAGACACCCCACAAACATCATTCAAATCCCCTGAGAACAGAACCTCCCCTCCGCATGTGCCTGTCTCTCCCAGCAATGACTGAAGAGGGATCTAAAGGCACCAGACCTTTACCAGGGAGCAACAGGAACAGAGCTGCTCTGTGAAGGACAACAAGAAACCAAGGGTGACCACAAGATGAGCAGATGCAGCACCCACCTGGCCAGAGCACCATCCCCCAGGCCTGAGCAGAGCAAGCAGAGATGGGCAATGGCAACATGCTCATTTGATGGTGCAAACAAACGAAGACCAAGGTCAGCCCTGAAAATCCACTCAGCAGGACAGGGCTGGATGCTGGAACACCTATAACGCAGCCAAAGCCACAGGTGGGTGCTCAGGTTTGGGCTCACAGAGCTCCTGAGGCAATGAGCAGAAGGCACATGTGGGAGGCTGCAGGTCAGGGCAGTGAAAGCCCAGTGGTGCTCAGAGCCACAGTGACCAACCACCACAGTCAGGGGCCCAGAGGTAGGTGCTGTGAGTATCAGCCAGCCTGACTTGCTGTCCTGTGTGCTGCAGCAAAGCTTCCTGGGTGAGTGGCACTTGTGCTGTAAGCACAATACACAGCAAACAAGTGCCGGAGCCCAGGAGCATCGCCCTGCAGCTGGGGTTCACTTGGGTGTAGCTGCGTGGTGGCTGTGACTCTGCTCTGCCTCATGTGCCCCCTAGTCCTCAGTCACTGCTGCACCTGCACCTGCTGCCTTGATCTCAGCCCTGCCTCGGTGCTACAAACCTGCTGGGAGTCACAGGATCACTCAGGCTGGAAAAGACCTCAAGGATCTATGAGTCCAACCTGTGACTGAACACCCCTGTGTCCCCCAGCCCAGAGCACTGAGTGCCACGTCCAGTCATCTCTTGAACACCTGCAGGGGTGGGGACTCCACCTCCTCCCTGGACAGCCCATTCCGGTGTCTAACAGCCCTTTCAGTGAAGAAATTCCTCCTGATGTCCAACCTGAACCTCTTCTGGCACAGCTTGAGGCCGATTCCTCTTGGCCTGCCCCTTGTTCCCTGAGAGCAGAGCCCGACCCCCTCCTGTCAGGGAGTTGTGCAGAGCCAGAAGGTCCCCCCATGAGCCTCCTTGTCTCCAGGCTGAGCCCCCTCAGCCACTCCTCATCAGATTTGTGCTCCAGACCCTTCCCCAGCTCTGTTCCCTTTTCTGGACACGCTCCAGCCCCTCAATGTCCACCTTGCAGTGAGGGGCCCAGAACTGGACACAGGATCTGAGGTGTGGCCCCAGCAGTGCCCAGCACAGGGGACAGTCACTGCCCTGGCCCTGCTGCCACACCACTGCTGGTCCAAGCCAGATGCCATTGGCCTCTTGCCCACCTGGGCATGGCTGGCTCATGTTCAGCTGGTTGTCAGCCAGTGCCCAAAATCACTGGATTCTTGCCTGACCCAAGAACCTTGGTTATCATCCCAGGTCCTGTCTGATGTTGTTTGGATCTGTGGGACTGCACACTCAATGAGGGCACTACTCCCATCTGCCTTGCCCTTGCTGCTCCCTTTCTGCTCCAGGGCAGAAAGAAAAAAAAAGACTTCTATAATTCTGGAAGTATCAAGCCAGGGTAATTTGCTGGGGGTTTTGTCACCCTGTCCCTGATTCTGACATCCACCTGTTCACATGGACACACACAGAGCTGCACACATCATCAACACATTTCCACGACACTGCACACAATAATGTCAACCAGGTGAGTGTGAGGGTAGAAGCCAGGATCCTGTTTTATGGGAAACAGGAATCCTGGAGGAGTAGCTGAACTCCTGCATGGGAGAGGTTCTCCTGCTGCCCTACAAGGAGAATCACAGTCTAATGATAAAACTCCTTTTCTCTGCTCTTTCTTTTCAGAATTATGTTTTGCTCACAAACCAAAGAACTACTTAATGGAGGATAATAACATTCCTCCTTTTTTTGCAATTCCCAGATACTTAGATTACACAATCTTAATTTCCTTCATACCCAGATAGAGTGGGTATTAGAAATGAAAGGACTCAGATTTCAGTAAAGCCTTCATTAAATTTGGCCCATCTCAGTTTCCCTCTGAAATGGACAGCAAAAATTACAGAAGCTAGAAGAGCCCAGGTGATGGATTATAAAGAGAGGCATTGGCACAGATCATAAACCAACTGAAAATGGTCCTTTCAAACCCACTGTGAGGAGACTGCCAAGGGAAAAAAATCAGAACACTGGTTACCCTTTCCTGACATTTTAAATTGGCTACTTGCATCACTTTCATTGAGTTTCTTTTCAGGTGTCATTGCTGCCATTGATTCACAAGGTCTCATTCATTCAATGAGGTTTGACTGCAAAAAGAGCCACCTCAGAAACAGATTAGTGACGAGAATTTGCAGGAAATAACCACAGGAAGGAGCAACCCAATAAAATGCAAAGGAAAACCACACTGCACACTGACTCTGGGTGTACAAAACTATGCAAGTCTGATGGAGTTGCTATTGGCCACATGGGATCCTTAACTCCCCTGAGACCATTAACTTTTGCATGCACATTTGAGAAGGGAAGATTTATTTTTCAACAATTTTAATCACTGATATTTGTTCCATTTTTATGATGAAAATGAGGAAAAACAGAGAAAAGGTTCCTAATATAAATGTTCTTCTATTAAAACTTGTCCCTCAAGATCTTCCATCCTGCCACCTGCTGCTTTTCTAGCAATTAGTCCTAATGATTTTCCTAGCAGTAAAGGAAATAACTTCAAAATGTGTACATACAAAAGCATATGTAGTTAAAATATTTATAAACAATATATTATAGTCATTATTGCCTATAATAAATATATACCAATAACATAATGTGTAAAAAAATATTATATGCAAAATCCCCAGAGGGAAAGGATTATAGAACTCCTTTCCTTGTCTGTCAGTTCCTAGATTTCACATTTCATAATACAGCTATTAGATAATTATGACAAAGAGTATTAAAGCATCTGGTCAAATTCCAACGAGTTTCCCATTCATTTCTTTGGGAAATATTAAAAATCACAACTAAGACAGCCAGCAAAGAAACTTGGCATAAAGTGATGCATTTTAGCTAAAACTAAGATCAGCTTTTCAATAGAATCCAGAAATTAAAATCATGTCATTTAAATTATTAAAAGCAAATAAAAACAAAAAAGGCAACAGATAAATATGTTTTTTTTTTCCTTTCAGCCCAGTAAGACCAGCCATGGGGCTTTCCAGAACTACACAAGGGGAAGATGAACCCAGACGTGTCTTTGCTTTTTTTTTTGAGCAAAACTCCAGAGAAAATTACCTTCTCTGTGCAGAGGTGATTTTCCCAGGCTGTATTCCTTCACAAACTCTGAAACTCCCAACATCTGGCTGCAAATTCAGAAGAGAATTACACAAACTTTCTTGGAAAGACTGCCAGACTTTGGGACTGGCTAAGGGAGGACACCAGTATCCAGAAAATAAAACCCTCTGCAGCCGGAAAAGAGAAAGAAAAAAAGGAATGAGGAGGAAGAAAGAGGGGGAAACAGCAGCATAGTAGAGAAATAAAAATAGATTCCCTCCAGTTTTATTAAACCACCTGCCTTAAGGTCTCTCCTCAGGGCCAGCCTGACAGGGAGGTGTTGGGAGAACACAGCTGGGGAATCACAATCCACATCCTTCTCCCTCAAAGTGATTTTAGTTCCCTGGGACTGCCTGATGCTGGCCACCACCACAGGCAGAAGCCTGGACTTGAGGAAGGTCACGTTTGAATGAGTGTGGTGAATGCCGCACTCAACCAAGTCCCTTAGACACAGGCAGGAGGGGAAATAGGCTCATTTTACATTATTTTCCCCTTTCCTGTTCATTGTATCAACTGCAGTACAGCATCATTAGAACCTGCAGGATGAGGTAAAACACTTCCATTGATAAAACCTCCAAATCCCCACCAGTATTAGGGTGGGAAATGAAGCCTCTTTGTCATGCTGTTCCACAGGGTGTCCTGCCAAGCTGTTCCAGCTTAATGCCTCTGGTTAACTCCAAGGAAAAAATGAGAATTACTGAGCAGGAATGACAAGTGGGATTTACAGGGCACTGCCTCCTATTCCAGACATGACCCCTTTCTAACCCACAAACACCTTTACTTTCCCAAGTCTACTGGAGTCATCCTGATCCATAACAGCTAAGTTCTCTTAGGCGCTATTTAAATAGCAACAAAATCCCTTTCTTCACATTTCACATTTATCCCAAGAAAAGAAATCACAGCTGATTGAAAAAAACAAGAAAAACCACATAGAAATATGCTGGGAGTTTCCTCATCCTCGAAACTTCACAATAGGCACATTTGAAACACTTGTGTTGTTGCTGGGAGGGAAAGAGTGGTTTACTCAATATTTAAAGAAACGTTTCAAATCTGAACAGAATAAAGAGGGTTTGTAGCCATGGTAACTTCCACAAGCATTTATTAAAAAACTATAATATCCCTGAAGATTTGTGACACGATGCAGCAACCATGTCACATTGTGTAGGCTGATGTTATGTCTTGAAAGCCTGAATGACTTAATGCGACCTGGCATGATGCTATGGATTTTTAAAATTTTTCAAGGGAAATTCCAGTTCTTGTGGTAGGTAGAAGGAAACAAATTTTCACACAGGGTTGGAAAAGGACACAAACAAATGACAATCATAAATAATTCCTTAAAATTTATGCACTTGCAGAGTAATTTCACAGCATGGAAGGTGAAAGATAACAGAACATTGTGGCTGCACAGGAAAAAGTTCTTATCCAACACGTGGCATTTCCACTGGGAGTACACAGCCCTTGTAGTAAGTAGGCAGTGTCTTATTTTTGGTAAACACAAAGACACCATTACTATAAAAATGTATTACAAATTCACATTTAAGTACTGGAAAGAGATTATACTTTGGGGTTTTTTTACTATTTAGACAGTCACTTGGAATTTTAGAGCGCTCATTTAAAATAAGAGCGTAACGTCTTTGTGCTTTGACTTCTTTTTTTCCAATTTTGAATGAAAATGAAGACTTGAAAATAATTTTTGAGCATGTGATCTTGAAAAAAATATCATTTCTGCCCTCATTAGAGCTTCAGACAGTGGATCAGACTGTTCTTTTAATGATCAGCCCAGGTACAATATGTGAGATCAGGTGACTTCCAGTTGAAAAAGCGGATAAAATTCAGGACTGATCTGACTCCAGCAGGGGAGGGAGGGGATTCTGTGGGTTATTGCACCCATGAATTGCAATGAGACATCTCTGACAGAGATGTAGTATTCCCAAAATAGCATTTGCCACCACATCAGAGCAGGCATTGGCTTGGTGCAGAACACTTTCTCTTAATTTAGTATTTTGTAAGTTGCCTGAGAAGTATCAAGGAATGAGAGAAGATCATGTGTAGCCAGTTTACATATTAATGAAATAATGGTGAAAACCAAAAACATTGCTGCAGCTCTCTCAGAAATAGCTTTCTCACCCAAAATAGAGGTACATCTGTTTTAAGAGAACTGTTTTATAAGGGAGCTCCAAGAAACCCCCCTTGAAAACTGTCTTTCTAAGGGGAGTTGTAGAAATTTCTTTCCTAGCAAAAGTTTGACAAAATACATTTAGAAAAGCATTCTGCATGGAAGAGTCTTGTACTTGCTCTGAGAGGATAATGATGATTTATTCCTTGGAGGAGTGTGACTTTGAGAGTGTGGATCTATGAAATAATGATTAGGAAAGATCATCCACTGCAGTCCTGTTGGACTTGGTCCCAAAGGCCTGAGTTATCTCCATTGTGTCCAGAGATATTATTCTCTGAGCCCCAGAGATGAGCTCCCTGCCTGTGCAATATGTTCTCTTCATTGCAAACAACAGGCTGCAGAGCAGCAGGAAGTCACAATAAACTTTATTTCTCTTATCTGGACAAGTTGCCTTGCCCCAGGTACTTGTCAAAAGTGTTACTTGTGAATGTTCAGTATAGCTCATATTTGTGCTCTGCACCACCACAGGCTCGTGCACGACTGGTTGGAGAATGGTGAATGAACTAGCAAGCCTTTTCTTCTTTCACAAACCTCAGTCACAGTGATTTCTCTCAGGAGCTGCCAGAAAATGTTTAGATCACCCATGGGCAATAGGCCCTGCCTTAACTGTCTAAGCGCATGACCACTCCGTAAACTAAAGGCAGATTTCCACTCAATAGATTTTAATAGCTAATATTTGCTTGGAGACCTTTTGTCTGCCCTCCACATGCAGGACCTGCTTCCTTTTGGAGATAAATCGTAAAGAGATGAGCCATAACTGAGACAGAATCTGTCCATTTAAATTTCTTCTCTTCATCATGTGGAACTGTCTAGAACACACCACATGCTCATAGGCAATGACAGACAGAGATCTGAAACCCAGAAAGATGAAGAGAGACTATTAGCCTGGCTTGGAAGGACCTTAAAACCCATCTCATTCTAACCCCCTGCCATAGGCAGGGACACCTTCCACTATCCCAGGTTGCTCAGAGCCCCATCCAACCTGGCCTTGGACACTTCCAAGGATGGGGCAGCCACAGCTTCTCTGGGCAACCTGTGCCAGGGCCTCAGCACTCTCACAGGGAAGAGTTTTTTCCGAATATCCAGTCTAAACCTCCTCTCTGTCAGTGAGAAGCCATTCTCCCTTGTCCTGTCATTCCAGGCCCTTGTCAATAGTTTATCTTTCCTGTGGGCTCCCTTCAGGCACTGGAAGGCCACAATGAGGTCACCCCAAAGCCTTCTGTTCTGTATTCTGAACAACCCCAATTCCCTCAGCCTTTCCTCACAGCAGAGCTGCTCCATCCCTCTGATCCCTTTGGTGTCCCTGCTCTGGACTGGCTCCAGCAGCTCCCTGTCCTTCCTGTGCTGGGCCCAGGGCTGGAGGCAGCTCTGCAGGGGGGTCTCAGCAGAGCGGGGCAGAGTGGCAGAATCCCCTCCCTCCATCAGCTAAATCCTCACCTACAGTGGACTGAATCAACTCACTCACCTGACTGCAGTGCTGTTCCACTATTTTAAAACCAATAAAAGTTTATTCTACTGTATTTTGATTGATCTGGTTTGCGACAAATGAACCAGTTAAGTTTTATGATATGCCCTTTGAGATATTATTTTTCTTTGGAATCTAAATTTAAACTAAATCAGTCTCTGGTCCCACCAAGGACAAATATTTTAAAAGTGCTGCCAGCCATGCCTTTTAGCCTGCTGTCTCCCCTTTATAATTATTGATGTTGGCATTATACCAAGAACCCTTTTTTTGGTGTATCAATAGAGCTGTGTTTAATTTGACATTTTATTTGCTGAATAAAAAACCGGTCTCAGTCACGGCATCAGTTTCAGTGGGTGCTTTCAAGCAACAGAATCCATCATTTCTCTGTTTTAACAGCATTTTCTTTCCCTGATATCATTTAGAAAATCATTCAATAATTGTCCACTAAATGATATCCAGGAAGCAGGAGGTTGTTTGCAAAAGACCACATGACACTGAAAGACCATGTCAGGTGCATGAAGAAAATCCAGCACATGCTTATCAGTGGGCTCATGAGAAACTCCCTGTGCAGGGGAGTGCTGTCCATGTAGGGAACTACACCCTCCCGACCTTCAAACGCTGGCATTTTGGCCTCATAGCCCTGCTGTCTTCTCTTGGGCCTGCTCCACACCAGGCTGCTTTGAGATGAGCCCCTAGGAGAATTAGGGTTTGAGTCTTGTTCTTACCTGAATGCACACCTTAAGGTGTGAATGGGATGGGGCAAATGTCTAGTTTTGTCTCATGTCTGGTGATGCAGTCTTTCTGCCATAGCCACCTTCAGGACATGAATTATTCACTGGAAAGAATAAGAAGACTGGCACTCAATAAAAACCTGTCAGGTTTCCAGGTCCCATTCAGATGCTAACATTAGCTTTCATCTTTCAAATAATACATATTCAAATTCGTTTGCTAACCTATTATTCGACAAAGGAACTACAGGTCACATTAAAGTTAATTTATGAAATCACTTAAGTGAAACCCCACACCTGCCTTTACCTTTCACCTCTGCAGAACATTAGCAGGCTGTATCATGTATCATTGCAAATGTTTTTCATTAGAGTCAGCAACAAAGGTGACTAAAGTGAAGCAAAACAGCTGGATTTGAGAAAAGCAAGTCTTGGTCAACTTTATTGCAAAGGCCCTTGAAACTGGGCTTTGCCATCTCAACACTAATTCCCAAGTCATGGTGTGTGCATCTGCATGTTAGAACCCTGCTTTGAAGGCATTGCAACGCCTCATCATATCAAATATTGAAGAAACATGATCAGCTTGTGCTGCAGCATGGCACTACCACTGAACTAACCAATTCCTCCAGTCACCTGTCTGTGTTCAAATCAGGAGGCTGGAAATGTGGGAAGTGTTTCTCTAAAATAATAACCATAACTTTCCTGAGGTTCACATGATCATGTTCAGTCAACATGTAAGGAAACATAAACAGGCTCCTGTGACCATAGGGACCTGCACACTCTCATTATTCCTGCACGTGTAGTGGAAAGTCAAAAATGTCCTCAGAAATAAAAGGCTGTCAAAATACAGCAGAAAATTTGCTCTGGTTTTCCTCAGAGTAGCTTTCATATTTCCATTAAGTGGGTAGACAAGCAAGTACTGATAGTTTGTAAGTCTTTGTAACTTCCCCTTCTGTTTCTAAATTTGCTGAGGGAAATTTGTCACTTTCCCCCTTTACAGACTTTTACCTCCAGCTTTGGCAAGCTTCAAGTATAGAAATGTTTGGGGTTTTTTTTTCCCCTCATACAAGAGAGATCCAGATATATATGGGCTTTCATGCTTCTTCTTTTAGTGGATGGTGGACAGTTACTACTCATGAAAGACATTGGGATCATTTCTACAATATTCAATATGGCATATTTATCAGCAAAACGACCTTCACACTCCTCTTCTTCCTGATGTCCAACCTGAACCTCCCCNTGGCTGGCACAGCCCAGGGGCCATTGGCCTCTTGCCCACCTGGGCACACCTGGGCTCGTGTCCAGCTGCTGTCCCCAGCACCCCCAGGGCCTTTCCCAGCTTTCCAGCCCCTCTGCCTCAGCCTGGAGCTGCAAGGGGTTGGTGTGACCCAAGGGCAGAACCCGGTACTTGGCCTTGTTGACCCTCAGACCACTGGCCTGGGCCCATGGATCCAGCCTGTAAATCTCAAAATAAATTTAAACCTGATGATGACATTGCTGGTAGTGACCAAAAGCCCAACATGCCGAGCCTTTCAGAAGCAGAAAGGTCACCACTAACCTGTCCCGTGTTTGAAATATCTCTGAGTTACCTTTTGGCCTCCAAACTGTCACTTGATCTCCCATGGCACAATAACATGAAATGACCTGTGGTACTTTGTGCTGCCTCTCCCTAAAGAATTCTGAGGACAAATACATGACTGAGAAAGGCTCATGTGTCCTCTCAGATCCACTGCCACAGGCTCAGTGTCTCCTACCTACACTGCTCAATAATTCTGAACAGAGAATAGGAAAAATTTGGGAGGTAGAATTCCTCCTTTGGTGCTTCCTTAGCAAGTACAGACGGCTTGCTGTTCACAAGGCAAATACAACCCTGAGGTTCCCTAATTTCTGGCCAGTTTTCTATTTCTTGATGCAAACTTCAGTTTACTCTCCAATTTTAAAGGATTGACAAGCCTGGAATGGGCTGCCCATAGGAGTGCTGGAGTCCCCATCCCTGGAGGTGTTCAAGAAATGACTGGATGTGGCACTCAGTGCTCTGGTTTAGTTGACAAGGTCGGAGGTTGGCTTTGATATCTTGGAGGTCTTTTCCAACCTGAATGAGTCCATGACTCTGTGGTTCTATGGAGGTGACCTTAAGGACAGTTCTTTAAAGAAGCCACGTGTCAAAATGCCAAACCAAACCAACAACAACCAAATAACCAACCAAAAACCTCACCACCAACCCAAAACTCAGGAAACAGAGGAAAGTCTCACTCAGGAAAGTCTCCCTGTAGAGTCACTGGAAGTCTGATACTCGTCTATGATTAGATCAAACATTACGTGATAACAAATATATTAGACACAGGTTAATCCATAATTGACTGATTTCTTCAGATACACATTTCATTCTGAAAGTCTTTCCTCTCAAGTGCACAAAAGAAGCAGAATGAGACTAAATTCCAGATGAAAATCTGCCTTCCTCATCCCAAAGTGAAGAACACTGGTACTGAACCACAGTAGAACTTGCAGCAGAGACAACATTGCTTTGTCACAGTGCAGCCCAGATGAAATTGGGAACAGCACGAGAGGAGATGGCTACAAAGAGGTTGCACAGTAGAGAGCTGTTAAAACAAGCTGTTAATATTCTGGAAAAGCGATAGGCAATCTGCCTGCAAGCTACTGATCCATAAAAGACAAACTATTTTCAGTGAATCTACTTGAAGTGATTTTTGTTGAATATTCTCTCCCAGGAGAAGAATTCACCCCGCCTCAACTCCACTCCCCAAACCTTAATTTTCTGAAACATACAGGAAGATTAGTGCATAAAGGAGAGACCATCTGTTTCAGCCCTTAAGATCTTGAGACTGTAAGCGTTTGTTATTTAAATGCAAGCAGGCAGGAATCTAACAGGTCATTATTTCCTTTTAAAATGAGGGAGGGAAGTTGCATCATCAATCATTATCTCACATTATTTCAGTCTTATCTCTTTTCTGGTTTTAACGGGCAACCTCAGGCAGGTGGTCAGCAGCATTCAGTTTCAACCAGGATTTTGTTTTGTTTTCCTCCTGGAATACCTGGGTGACTCCAGGTATTGAGACACATTTTTAACAGACACGCATGGGAACCACTGGAAAAATCCTGTTGGAAGCAAATGTGTGTCTGGTATATGATATTAACACTATTTTATATGGCTGTAGATGACAAGCTCTTTCCTTTTCATGGGATTACCACTGTTAGAATAGTTAATTAACACAAACTCAGGAGCAAGCCTGCTTCTTGAGACTTGGTGTTCCCAGCTCTCACACTACTTAATTCTATCTAGAGGAAATAATGTGATTTTGCCTCCTTGGATTGTTCCATTTTTATGGCCAACATGTTTTCTAGAGACAGGAAAGGCTTTTAAACATAGGCAAGCAAGACCTGGAGCTGTCCCTCTCATAGATTGATTTCTGCAGCTGAGGATTTGAAGATGCTCAGTGCCTAGAGTTTACGATTGAATCCATGTATCCAAGGTCCATTGAAATTTATGATGTCACTATCTGGAATTCACTTCTTCATGCCAGAAAATAATGTTTCCCTTCTCCATAGCTATCCTAGAACCACCAAAACTGTTCTACACTTTGAAACATTGCAAATATGGAAAAGGATACCTACATGTGATATATTTTTGGCATCTGCTTCAAAATCCATCCAAATTAGTGGACTTGGAGGAAGAGGGAACAATATGAGTCTACATGGGCTAAAAAAGTCCACTTGCAATGACCTAATTCCAGGCTAAAGTCTCAGAAGAAAATAAGCAGAACCATTTTGCATTCCAGCTATTGCTACTGGGTACCCATTTTACAAAGGGAATTTGGCAACTATTTAAAATAAAAAAAACCTCAAAACAACCCCCAAAACAGAACATCAGAGAGATATCAGCCCAGCTGTTTGCTCAGCCTAATTGCATATTCCTTTCTCTACTCTTGGCTGGACACTGAGAATGCTGAGAAACCTCCATGATTACGACCCTCCCATGAGCTTTACACCTATTTCACTGAGCAATAAAAATGCTACAGGTCAGCAATTTTAGAAAGTTTCCTATAATGATGTTATCTGACTATCATGCCTCTTCCTAATAATTTTTTATATCCTGTACCCATGCAGATCTTCCTTTCAATGGCATTCCTGGACTCTCAAAGAGCAGAGGACAATGTCCCTCATCCTCTTCTGTCTGCCTTTCTCATCATATCCCCACAGTTTGCACCTTATCTGTTTATCTCCTGTACCCATTAGGATCTGTAATCCCTCCTCCCACTTTCAGATTATTAATATTTTGACTGTTTATCTCCCAGGATTATACAGTACCTTCCTTCTCCAGCCCACGGCTGCCTTCATGGTGGGAATTTCACTCTTACAGAGGAAACCAAATAAAAAAGCAGGCGTGTTGCCTTTGCCAAGAGCCACTTCTGCAGAGACCATTTGGAGGGCTCTGCTGTCCCACAGAATTTAAATTGGGACCTTTCAGCAGCTCGTGATTTTACTTGAAAGAGAAGGAAAAAAAACCAAAGTGGTTAAGAGAAGTTTCCCAAGTGAAACTCAAGTCTCAGAAGGCAAGGAAAGGAGGTTCTTTTTTGAAGCATAAACTGCTATAAACTATAGCACTATAAACTGCTGCTCTGGAATTGGGATAAATTTAGAATGGACCCATCACTGAGAAGTAACTTTTCCTGGTATGTGAGCTATCTGTGAGCTTTTGAAGCTGTCTTCACTGGACTAAACAGAGGGGTAAACAGGCAGGCATATCTCACTGTATACATGCTCTTGCATGGGAAAATCCAGTTTAATCCCTGGAATTTCAGCTTTCCTTGTTCTGTTCTGAGCCAGGCAGCTGCTTTTAGGGAAATCTTTTCTCTTCAAGCAAGACAAGGAGCAAATGGTATGGACTGGCAGTGACCAGAAGCAAAATTTCTTCTGCAAACACTGTCTGCTTTGAGTCGCTTCAAACACCTGATTTCTGCTAAAGACTGTTGTGGGAGCAAAGGACAGTGGACAAGAGAGAAAGGAATCAGAAATTAGAGGGCTAATTAGGGATCTAATCATAACTTTTTTTTTTGTCACAAATTCTTCTAGAAGTCATTCCATGGTTTTTGAGTTTGAAGACCTCATACAGGACAAAACACATCGACTTTGGGAGATCAACTCAGTGAGCCAAGAACTTTACATTTGCAATATTTGTCTTCCATCTTTCAGTGCTCTGCTGGCTGTCAAAGCAATGCACATTTCATGGAGCATGAAGAGAATCACTGGAGAGAAAGGGGAAAGAGCCACTGAGGTCACTGATCCCGCAGCTGATGTGAGGGCAGATCTTGGGGTTGTCAGGTCAAGTTTTCTTCATGTGGTGAGCGGTTCAAACTCTTTGGCCTGGAATCATCTCCCACTCACCTGATGTGAACTGAGTGGACTTATCTGAAGACCAGCACTTAAACTTCTCTAAGTGTGACAAATAAAGAGAAAGGTCCTTACTTCGTGCATTTATTTGCACTTTGATTAAGTGCAAGTTTGTGGTCTTTCACGCTCATCTTGCATTTGTATATCATCAGGTAAGTGTTAGGGTAGAGAACAGTCTAAACTTAAATCCCGTGTGGAAAAAAAAAAATAATTGTTATTGGGCCACCTTCACCACCAGACATTAGTAGGGAACCACGGTCATCCAATCTAAGTTTCACAGCCAGAGATGGAAAGATTATTTTCCTAAACATCTGAGTAAATAAAGAACAATCCACAGAGACAGAGAAACTCCGCAAGATACAATAATCTGGCAAGGTACTCAATCAGATTTTTAAAAAAGAAAAATTTCTTATATTTTAAGAAGAAAGGATAAGTAGTTACAGCCAAAAGAAAAAAAAAAAACATATTTTGAAGGACATTAAGAAGGGTTAAAGCAGAACATATTATCAAATTTACCAAAGCTCAAAGACTAGGTTTTTGGGAAAGCTGGAGCTTTGGAAGATGGAAGTGCCTGCGTAAAAAATGTTCACTATCAGAGCTCTGCCCTGGTGCCAGGCTGTTTTAACCTAAAACTACCTAAAGGAATGGGATGAAATCATACCATTTAATCTTAATTTATGTATAGTGAAGGCATTTCTGTGCAGCATTTTGTGATCGAGATAACTCTTCTGACGTGTCACAGCTCCAAATAACATGTGGTCCAAACTGGATCGATGCTACTGAAAGAAAATTTTATTATTTCCCTGTGTTATGTTCTGTGGTATCTGAGATATCAAAATAAAATTTCAAGTACTGAGAGAAACCTTAACCTCCATTAAGCTTTTCTGGCAACAGAGAAACAAACACAAGGCCTGTAGAAGCACAACAGAGCTGTTACCTCAGTAGGGCTGGTATTTTTTTAATCCTATTCATTGTTCTTAACCCTCCCACAAGTATCAGCTGTTCCATACTTTTATTCCTTGTATGACTGAATTGACAAACACACTTTGAGGTATGGGCTCTAATTTCAGGTATACCTGGAAAGGAATGATGCCATTCCCAGGATGGGGATCAGCAATATAAAACTACTCTCCTCACAGATTATTCTTCATATTTCCACATCACTCTTCCTGCACAGGGCTAGATTAGCATGTTTAGTGCAGGACCTGTTTTTCCACAGCTTCCAGTGGATTGCTGGAGGTGTTTTGGGAGTACAAGGACAGAGAAAAGCTCACGAAGAGGCTGATGGGGATCCTGGATGGGAGCCACAGAAAGCTGGCCACACACATCAGACCAGATCATCCTCCACACTAGAATAAATCTACACTTTATTTACTCTCAGTTTCTGTCCTGATCACCAATGTGGCTTTCTCAGCCTTTAACTCCCTGGAAAATGGGAGGTGTCTAATGGATTTTGAGAAGAAATGGAGCTAGCAGAAAAAATTAGAACAATGTCCTGCTGGATAACATGGTTTAGGTGACTGGAGACATCTTATCCAGAGCAGTAAAGCTTTGTTTCACCTTCTTATCTGGTTTCTATGACACTTACTAACACTTAAATAATATTATTCATGTGTAACTGTAATTTCCTGTATATTCTATTCACGGCACTCTGTGTCATTTCAGCTAGGACAAAAATTGCTGACTTATAAAACATTTCAGCTTGAGCTTTCAAAATTTTCAATTATTTTCATTAAGTATTTTTACTTCTAAACTTTGGACAAAATATAAGGGGGGGAAATAGAAAAAAGAAATAGAAAAAACAGAAATTCCTACTTCTCAAATTTTTTAAAGTCTTGGAACAAGTCTTGACCATCTATAAACTACTATTGTGCATCAAACTACATCAGGAGAAAGCCAAAAGTCTTTCTGAAAACAGTTTGTGTTTTAAGTCCCACATACTGTGGTGTGCCTCACAATCATAAATTTATGTTGGACCAGAGCTGAGGTCTTTTCACTATTTCTAGACTCTTTTAAAAAGTGGTTACACTGCTAATGTGGCCCTTGAGTGAAGCTGATTTATTGACATTTCTTTCAGAAATGTCATAAAAACTGCTCTCAATGCCATGGCTACCTGAGACAAAAGATTGATGGAAATTTCCTGTACACCCTGCAGCTTTTTCACTTGAGATATTATCATCAGAATCCCATTTACAGATACGACCATCACTTTAGTCAAGCCTTTTTCTGGAAGAAGGCTGATGAAATCAATTCAACCCATGAAAGAAAGATAACACTGTGCTGGCATCAGCCTGTTAAAATTCACTGGGATCAGTGGCCATGGAATCCTAGTCGGTGCAAATTCTCCTTCTTTCCCCTTCTCTTGCAGGCATTGTTCTGTGACTTATGGAGACACATTTCCAGCACAAAGCAGACAGGATAACAGTGAAGAAGCAGAAATGGGGAGTGATTTTCACTTCACCCCATCCTTATATCTTGAGAGGTTCAAGCTGGTCACCAAGGGGTGTTTTCACAGGCTGGACTTGAGTACTCTCTTTGGGAGGCTCATTACACTGAATTTTTGAAGCTTCAGGGTTTGTTATTTTTCCGAAGTCATTCCCTATTACTTTCTTCCCTGCTGTACAACCTTCTTTCCCCCAAGCCTTTCACACCTTCATTATAAGGCTGTTAGCAGCCTATTCCTTCAGGAATTTGGTACATTTATTTGCTAAGATGGATCTTTGGGGCTCACTCCTACACAGAGAAAAGGGGATTGTGTAGCCTGGGAACAACTTCCATTTAATCAAAGCATCTTGCTCAGAATGGACTCCCTGTGTCCAAGGGGAGAACAAGAGAATATTCTTACCTCATTTTCACCTGTTTCACCTGCTTATCAGCGATCCCATCTTCCTGGCCTCGAGCCATGGCAAAATAATTTATCATTATCCCATATCCCATCCATTCTCTTACAGCTGTTTCTGCTGTTCCTTGGACTATATCTCTCCAGAGGATGACTTTCCCTCATGCCTATCCTCAAAGTATGGGAACCATAACAAAAATGAGCAGTTTCTACACCAGACCCTTCTAGGCCTGAGTTTCATTTTTTTTGGAGGGTCGGTCAGGAGATGCTTAGCTAGATTTTATTCTTAGAACCTTCTTATATCATGAATAAAGTAAGTTGTGAGGAGAAATTTTTATTCTGATTCATACCAGTGCAAACACAGAGAATGGCAAAGCTCATCATGGAGTTCTTAAGTGTTCATCTCAGGGGAAGGGAAGTTTTACCAGCAATTCATATGGACAGAGCCAGGGAAGTCAGAGTTTTAGCTGTCACATTTACTCAGCTGCACTAGCCTGGATGGCCAGTTTTAAAAACTACCATTAACTGTTGCCTGTCCCTTTCTTTTTCCCATCAGCTCTTGCTCATATTCCTCACAGAAAACCTGTTAGATGATCAAAGGTAAGTGATAAAAGCTGTATTTCTGCACAGCATTGTGGTGTATCAAAGTGCTTTAAATAGACCTTATTGGAGAAAAAGAAAAAGGAAAAGAAAAAGAAAAAGGAAAAGAAAAAGAAAAGAAAAAGAAAAAAAAGAAAAAGAAAAAGAAAAAGGAAAAGGAAAAGGAAAAGGAAAAGGAAAAGGAAAAGAAAAAGGAAAAGAAAAAGAAAAGAAAAAGAAAAAAGAAAAAAAAAGAAAAAGAAAAAGAAAAAGAAAAAGAAAAAGAAAAAGAAAAAGAAAAAGAAAAAGAAAAAGAAAAAGAAATTATTTTATATTAGAGTTTTTTCTTCCAGAATCTCAAACCTTGCCTAGCAAAGCCTCAGTTTAACTGAAGAAAAGCTGGGACAGCTATGAACTCTTGGACACATTCTCTTCATAGTTATTTGTACTTTGAAGGTTTTCAGTATGGGCTTTATTTGTGGCAGTTTCCAAATGAGGCTGAGTAGGGAGTGCCAGTTTGGCAAAACAGGCTGGAAAAAGCTACATGTCCCTCAGCATTTAAAGATCTTTACTCTCCCCTCAATGTGTGCCTAACAAATACATGCTGGGAGCAGCCTGTTTTTTTGTCACACTAATGAAGCACGAAAAGAATAGAAAAATCAAGCAAAGCCAAAACAACCCAGAAACTCCCCTGGGTGTGGTGCTGAGCCTGGGAATTCTCCACCTGCATATCCAGGCATTGCCAGTGGGGCCCAGGGATGCCAGACAGAGGATGGAGAATGGCTTTGGGAAGGCTCTGAAAGGAGAATTTTGTTCTCTAGTGCATCATTCTCATAGTGTAATGCTGAGCAAAGGCAATAATTTCTGTAACCAGATAGGAAAGCACTTACTTTTACGTCCAATTTGTCTGTCAGCCTGAGCTGTGCAGGGTCAATGAGAGAAAGAATTGAAAGAAACTTGCCCAGAGAAGCTTCTATGGCTGCTGCATCCCTGGAAGTGTCCAAGGCCAGGTTGGACGGGGCTCTGAGCAACCTGAGATAGCGGAAGGTGTCCCTGCCCATGGCTGGGAGTTGGAACTGGATGATCTTTAAGGCCCTTTGCAACCTAAACCATTCTATGATTCTGTGAAACCCACAGAATATCAAGGTAAGGAATTCTAGCAACCAGGTGGTTTTGCATGAATTCTGCACTGACAGATGGGATTTTTTTCACCTCAGTCTTGTTCGTGACTCTCTGCTGAGGTGCTTACACAGGTATCTTGGCTCCACACTGTTGCAGTGAGTTGTCCTGTTTAAGTTAATCCAAGTAACTGGTTATCCTCCAGGATACCTCCAGGATCACAGAGGTTTGTGATCTCCACACAGCTGAGGGATGATAGCTGTTCTCCATTTATAAAATAGTCCTTAGCCAACATATAAACAGCACTGAGGCTATTGCCACCCCTTCAGTCCCCAAAGGCTGCTCTGCTCATTCCTCACTCTCTGACACTTCTCCGTACTGGAGCGTTAGAATCCCTGTTCAGATGTCCTGGAGGATGGCCTATGGCAGAGAAAGGAGCGCTCTGCTGTGCTTCCTAAGCAAGTAGGGAAGCAATCACTCACACTTCATTAGCTGCTGGAGCACATATCTGTTCCCAGCTTCCACACAGGCATCCATCTCACCGATGGGCAGGAACGGGGCAGACCCCAAAGTGAGCAAAGGAAAATTAATTCCTGCCTTCGACCCCTTCTTCTTCCCAAAAGCTGCTTTGAGCTGTACTCTTTAAGGACAGAAACTAAGGGCCCTTGACTCAGCCGGGACTCAGCATGGTGCAATAAGGTCACAGAATCACAGAATGCTTTGTGCTGCAAGAGACCTTAAAGATCACCTCATTCCAATCCCCTGGCCTGGGCAGGGATGCCTTCCACCAGACCAGGTTGCTCAAGATACTAATTCCCTCCTTCTCCTGGTTGACAGAGAGGGGAATAAGGGGACACTCTCCCTAGATGACTCCTCAGCAGCAGCACAGATCCTGGCACTGCCAAAGAGACCAGATTTTGGCCACTGACATGCAGGAAAGCTCCCATGCAGCCACATTCCCCCCAACACATTAACTTAGCCTGGCTCCAAAAACCAGGTTCAACTCTGGCCTGAAAGGCACTTTTAAACCCAGAAGCACACAAGTGCAGAGCTCCTCTGCCCCGGCTTTGTGGGTGAGGCAGGTTCAGGGCCTGGGTGAAAGACTTTACTCCACCTGAAAGTGAGGCAGGATGCTCACTCCAGCACCGGACCTGTTAATCTCTGCAGCTAGGAAGATCACCCCGACCCTGTCTAGCATCAGTTCAATATTTTCTTCCTTTGCCTTCTGCAAATTACGTAAGTGGGGAGCTCCTCGGAGGCAGAAAACAGAGGCTGTGGTGGCAGCTGCTGCTCCCTAGGAGGGAAGGAAAAGGGAGCAGTGAGTGGAAAGGGACTGTCATAACCAGAGTGGCTTTGCTGCAAGTAAAGGCTCTCCAGCTGGGGCTGCGTGGGAGGGAGCAGAGATTCTGCCAGCAAGCAGAAAGGTGGGGGATTTGTCGTGATGTGGTTATGTTGTTTTTTTTAAAACATGAGCTGATTTTAATTCTCCCCTGGCCCCTTCCTCATGCAGAGCTCTCAAAGGTAACAGTTCACAGCTCTTGAGACAGATTGGGCAGACAGGGCTTGTATCAACAACCTCAAGCATTTTAAACCAAGAGCAAATAACCTAACCAAAAGTATCCCCTCCCTATCACCAACAAAACAGTTCTGGTTGTTATCAGATTTCTCATCATACTACAGCTCCCGTGTCCTATCCTTGTGTCCCACAGAGCCAGGTGTGTGTGGGTCCACGCATGAGAGACAGCAAAATGACAGCTGAGATCCTTTGAAAGTTGTCAAAATCCAACATGACTTCAAGGGCATGTTTTGGGGGGGAAAGAATAATAAAAATACCCCAAACAAATCAAACTCTTCGTGCTTCTTTCCCGCCCTCAGTTTGTCTGCACTCAATGAGCAGGGTGAGAGCAGCTCTCTCAGAGCACATCATTAATATTTTCTGCTTGCATCTGCTGTACCCAGGCAAAAACTGCTCCCAGCCCTGCCCCACCCTCACATCCCCCAGTGCAGTTAATGTGCTGAGAGGCACTGTTTTGCCTTAGTAATCTTGTTTACACATGGTTCCACTGCATTTTATTTTCTGCATGCCTGTGCTGTAATCTCATTTGCCAGCCTGAAAGGTAAAAACAAAACAGAACGAGCTACCAAGAAAAAAAAAAGAAAAGGCAGGAGGCTTGCGGGGATGCCCTTGCTCATCTCACGTAGGCGGGAATGTGCTTTTCCACCGCTGCCACGTGAGGAACTGCACCTCTGTGCTCAGTGTTCCCCGAGTCCTGCCTGAATTCCCAGCTGGGCAGCACAGAGCACAGGGATTTAAGAGCAGTTAATTCAGATAATTGTATTTTCCTGCTGCCTGTGTAACGGAAATGCCGGAGCACCGGGGGCAGAGGATTCCACGTGCGCTCGCCTGCCGTATGT
The DNA here is from genome assembly GCA_013397755.1 of Cnemophilus loriae. Classification (NCBI taxonomy): domain Eukaryota; kingdom Metazoa; phylum Chordata; class Aves; order Passeriformes; family Corvidae; genus Cnemophilus; species Cnemophilus loriae. The sequence goes on along the minus strand of VZTF01005326.1, from coordinate 1,355,657 downwards.
AGTGCACTGTATGCCTGCAGCTGCCTTCCTCTAGTCCCATCTGTTGGAGATTGATGTTGATTTTGCTCATCTTGCCTCCTGAAAACCCAGCAATAATAATGAATGAACTCGGCGTTCAGCAGAGTGTTGGCAGCCGATTCAGGCTGATGGCAGGCACACGCTCTGCAAGGTTCCTTTGCTGCAAACACTCTCACAAGGGTTAGGGGACTGGATCCAGGGATTAAGAATCCTGTCCTAGACAGGTCTTTGCACCACCTTCACCTCGGTGGATTTCAGTCCATCACCTTTTTTATCATTAGGAGGCTTCTGTTTTGTTCCCTGACTACCTTGGACCTTTTTTTCCTGTGACTACAGGCACAAAGCCCAAGCACAGAGCTAGGAGCTGGTTAGGGACAGTCAACTTCTAAGCAAAATCCTCATTTCAGGTTCAAGATAGTTTCATCTAAATTTAATCTTTTATTGCAAATTAAAAGCTGATAAATAGAATCAAAATGATTTGATTAGCCTAGTCTGAAACTCAGGCTTGTTAAACCATGAACTTGCTTCCTATCCTCTAATAATGACAAGCAGAAGCTGGAAAGAAATTAATGAACACGCTTTTGGCAAAACAGCAGCAATAGTGCACCTAAATGAAAGAAGATGTCCTATAAATGGAAACCCTAATTATAAGCTAGCCCCAGCTGTTTGTTTACAGGAACATATCTTGTTTCTGATTGGAGATGTCTAGATGTGTACACTATGCCTCCAAGATGTAAGAGGAATCAGGAGCTGTCACTTTATGGTACATGAGAAAATAGAGCTCCACTCAGTTCAGTGATGGAGGTGTAGGTAAGTCAGAGAAGTCACCTGTCCCCATCACCACTGCCACCACTGACAACCCTCAAGCTTCTCCTTGGAGGTCCTGTTGCCCATTCCCTGTGGTAAGTATCCCACATCTTGAGTTGGTTCATCCTTCATTCTATTTAAATGGGACACTTTGCAATTTGTACGATTTAAAATCCTGAACAGAGGCTTGGCATACAGCATTAAACAGACAAGGACAAGAAATGTCTTTCCCTCTTTGCTTTGTAAACAGCTGTATTTGATGGAGTCTTACTTGCAGCAAGGACATGTTCGCAACACACTGAAAGTGATAGAAAATTTCCCACTGACTTCACTAAACCTTTGAGACCCAAAGGGATAATACAGCAGTAAAAAGCCAGCATTGTACAATGGCCTCGAGTTTCTCCTGGCAGTGAATGTCTTTAAACAAATATGCCAAAAAAAGCTGAATCTCCCCAAAGCAGGAGAGACATTGAATGGTTTCATGCCCTTGCTCTGAGGGACTTTAATGTCCACGAATGCTCAGAGCGCTCAGAATTTTCATAAGTTCACTCTAAGATCAAAGCCTGTTTCCAGAGACTCAGAAATCTCCTCATTAAAGCCTCAGTCCTGCATCCCTTTGTGCATCTGTTCATGTCAGTCAGGACTATGCCTTAGCATTGAACTGAGCACCTCACTGGATCTATCCAGCAAAAGAAAATCAAGGGAGTTGGAAGGAACTGGACAATCCACGCGACAAGGACGGAGTCCTCCAGTTAAAGGCCTAAGGCTTGCATCAGCCCAGAGATCTCCCAGGTCATGGTACTCTTTTCCTAAGTAGAGAGAGTTAAAAAAAACCCAAACAAATTCCGTCAAAAAGTTTGTGCTTCACAGAAGCAAGTTTCATTTAAATGCAGATAAACTCTGAGGTGTTCAGTGAGCAAAAAACAGAAGAGCTCCACTAATGTCAAGGAATTGAGGCTGGTTCATGCCAGCTGAGGATCTGCCTTAAGGACTCTAACAAGGCAAGGCCAGGTCCTACAGCATGCAGCTCCAAAAGTAGCACAGGGAATTACTGTCCTCACACAAACTTCTCTGATGAAATGGGTGACACTCCACTGATTCATGTAATAGCAATTCTAAATTTAGCCTGGATGAGAACTGAAATAAAGAACATAAACCTTTATGGAGCAGGAAAATCTACCTTTCAAATCCAAACGGACTTATGAGGAATTATTCCTGAGCTGAGCTTACCACTCGCTGGTAATTTTTTCACCATCTCAAATCCCACATCGGAAGAATTTCAGGCTGTGACAGACTGATATAGATACAGATATAGGTATAGAAATAGATAGAAATATAGATTAAGACATTTAAAATGATCAGTCATTATTATTCAAAAACTGTTACCACTGTCACGCACACGTGATATGGTTCTGCAGAATGGGGACATTATTTTATTGAGTTATAGATGGGGAAAAGGCATAAAGAATACAGGTAATGCACATATTTGAAATAGCAATATAAACATAAACAGAAAAATGTTCAAGTCAAAGTCACATGAAAAATTAGACTAATCTTCAGATGCATTCTAGACTTGTATGTACAGCATTTTTACGCTAAAAGTAGAAATACAAACTCCAGAGATGCAGCACATCTCAAGAATACAAAATAAATAAACAAAGATGAGTGCCAATAAAAGAAAGAGAACAAATACTTGGATCTTCTTCCAGAATGATGAGAAAGTTTGATATGTAAGAACCACAGGAGAAGATGGCAAATCTATTACAAGAACTCCATTTATTTCCAAACAAAAGCTCAAATAATAAAGTCTTGTGCCTGGGAGTGAACCCCAAAGCATTGAAACTTTTCTCACTCCTGTTGTGGAGCTGAACAATTCCTCTATGAGAGAAACCTCAAAGCAGTGTTTCAGCAATCCCAGTGAAGAGATCCAATTCTGGGGATGATGGGGACATCACAGTTATTTATCCAGAAGGAAGTTTTTCAGCAGTTTCCAACCCAAGATGACTTGAGAACTAGGGGTAGGCTGGTTTGGTTTCAGACTCTGCAGCAGTGTCTTCCTAATGGTCAGTGTCTGCAGGAGGAAAGCAATCACGAGTGTGTCATGCAAAAAGCTGCAGTAATTAAGGAGGAAAAATCATTAGGCTTCACACTGGGTACAAAATTATGGCTTAGAACAAAGTGGAAGGTGTCCTTTCCCATGGCAAGAGGTTGGAACTACAGGATCTTTAAGATCCCTTCCAACCCAGACCATTCTATGAATGTGTCTATCAGATTCTCTGATTCTCTGAAAGATTCACCATTATTTCTCTTTCCTTTCAAGAGTGTTACAATTAACTGAGTGACACTGAGCGCCATCAGCGGTTTTCCTGCTGGAAGTTTCTCCCTCATCAATTTGTTTGCATAACCAAATAACCTAGAGAAAAACAGCCCTGTTTCCACTCCCACAATCCTTGCAAATTAGATTTTTATGGTAGATTTTCCCTCTCCAGAAAAATAGGTCAGTTCCCCTGCAGTAATGCACACAATCTGAGGCCCACGTTTCTGCTTGGAATGAGCACACATGGAATGCAAGTGCCCCTTGGAGCTGGACATCTGCACATGCCACCGATCACTTCCACTGGTCAAGTGACTATCTGCAGATTTCCCCTGCCTTCAGAGCTGAAGGGAGGCCTAAATACTTAAGCCTTTTTCTACTTCCAATCTCCCTCTCTGAAAATATGGACCATAAATATCCTCTCCCAGGAGATTAGTCCTGGAACCTTACTGGGCTTAAAGTTACGTTCAGACAATGTCCTAATAAAAACAAATAGTAAATAAAGTGCGTTCCAAGGACATCAAATCATGATTACAATGACTTCCATTTTTGTAGAACTTCCAAAATAAGTCCTTCTTTCTTTACGCACTGGAAAATAAAAAGACTTGGTATATGGGAATAAGTTAAATAGATGGAAATATAAACGTAAAAAATAACAGGTGGTTGCTTAAGAAGAGTATTTAAAACCAGAAAAGTTATTCCCCAGTAGCTTCCCAGGCAGCCTCTGTAAGACAAAATAGAAAAGAAAGAAGAAGAAAAAAAGGGATTTTTCAGCTTAGTGGGATCAAAGAATTTGGTTTCAATGGGGTCTGAAAGGGAGCAATGAGTACTGTGACTGTAACTGCACACCTGAACCAAATGATTTTACACACACACACACACCTTAAATCCATCACAATTGAATGGTGCTTTCTTTCAGCATATGTGCAAGTGCCCCACTTCATAAAGCAGCCCTGAAAGGGCAAAGAGGAGAGAGAGCCCTACAAATATTGGTCATTCATACTGTGAGTCCTGCAGCGTGGGGACCCCACAGCCACCTCCCTGCCTGTCTCAGAAGACTGGTCCCCAGTTTTGGTAAAGTCTTCCACAGTCTTGAAGGTGAACTTAAGCCCAGAGGTGACTTACATGAAAAAAAAATCCCAACCAAAAAAAGCAGCAAAGTGAAATCCTTTGGAAAAGTTTCGAACTGAATCTGTGTGAAATGAAATAAACAGTTCTCTCCACTCCGAAATACCAAAGGCAGTTTCTGTCAGAAGAGCTCCCCATGTGTTAATCGCAGCGAAGCCTCAGTGCCAGAGCTGGCACCCTTTGAAGTTAAACGAAAAGCTCCTGCTGTCTTTATGGTGCCCAGATTCCTGATTGAATTAAAAAATAACAAAGTAAGAGGCTTCCTAAGCTCCCAAGAGCTCTCTGAAGATCACAGCGCAGTGATTAGAGGAGATGTCAAGGTTAGAAACCTCACACTGGCTGAACTGGAAATGCTCCCTAGAAGGGCTCCTGATTTTGTTGTGAGTGATCTCAGAATGAAGCTCAGCAAATCTGATGGCAGATTTGAGTAGAAAAAGGGAGTTTCACATCTCAAAATAAAATGCTTGGCTTTTTTTTTTTTAATTTTATTATAACAATTCCACTTTTTCTACTTTTTTTTCCCTACTGGTTTATGTTAGCTAGAATCAGAGTTGAATTTTATGTGTGTTTTTCATGGTATTTTCATACTCTTCTTTCTTTTCTCCTTTTGAAGGAAGGCGAAAGGAAAAAAAAAGAAGGTTGGAAAATGAAAGGGACTTTACTCATTTAAATTTTGAATGATTTTTTTTTCAGTTGATGTCAAATTAACTGAAATTGACATGTAAACATGAAAAATATGAATGTAGCATTTTGACACTCTTTGATTACATATATTCTACAGCAGGAACGTCTTGATTAAGAATTTTCAGCCAACTTAAAGGCACCAGTATTAGGAGTCCCTGCAATCTGGCATCCTGAGCCATAATCTTTCCGAGTAGCACGGAGGGATCTGTTTTGAGCAGCAGAGCATCTACACTACAGCAGAGCGGTGCCTGTAATACAAGCGAGGATAACACAGGGTAAGAGATTAATATTCTGCATCGTACTGGTCTCTGTTATTTTTATCCTGCTGTTCCCTTCACTCACCATCTCATGACTCACACCCTCCCCACACTGGAATTTCTGCCTCGGTCTCGTGGCTCACTGGTGTATTAGGGAAGACGCGGAGAGCCATCTGGAGAACACCGCTCCTGCTTGAGCTCCAGGTTGCTCTGGAAAACACAGAGACGCAACAGAATTTACTGGTTTATCACATACCTGCTCTGGCTGTTGCAGCCTCTTTAGCAAACTGTCTTCAGCACCTGTGGGGGTTGCAGTTCTTCGTTGGTTTTACAGCCTTAGTGACGTGCCTGGATGCAAGTCCCAGTTCCAGACAATGTCATGGAAAGCTAGCACTGCACCAGCCTTAAGAAAAAGTACAGGGCTCAACCTGAGAGGTGAGAAGGGGCTCTTGAGAGACAGGTGACTATAATTCAAGATGAGTAAAAGAGCTGTTCCTTACACATTTCTTGGTTATCACCTGAGGGATATGGTCCTCGATGCCACACTAGGCAGACCATCCAGGGTCGATGCTTCCTGAGGCCAAACCACAGTTCCCTGATGTGGGATGGGAAGGCCAGGTCACAAGAGGAATCAGATGTTGAAATCCTTACTAATTGCACATACAGCTACCGGGATCCCAAATGCAGAACATCTAAACCCCAGTACAGTCTGCAGCTGTAGAATCCTGCACTCACACTTCCCAGTGGATTCAGTTCCCCAAGTGCCTGGACTCTGGCTTCTCTTTAAATCCAGAAGTAACATGGAGTTTGCTAGTTAGGAACCTAAATTCTACCTCCTCCCAGAAATGAGGCTGATCAGAGGAAGCATAATTATTTTCTCTTACTTCCTCGTTGAGTGGTAAGAGCCCCTGCTCAAGAATCACAATTCCCTCCTTTCTCTGTATCTGAACTTCCATCTCCATCTTCCTGAGGGCATTTCCTAACCAGTCAGAAGCCAAGAGCACAGAAGGTTCACTCTTTATATGACCAAATGTTCCCTAGGCTAGAGGGCATACTTCAGGCAGCAATTGGACACCATATCACCCTTCAAAAAAATATCTGTACCAGAAAATAACAGATAAATCTTATTCTAGAAGATGTTTCCTCCTCTTTTGCCCTGCCACTTTCAAAAATGAACTTAATTGAAAGGTGTCAAAGAAGCCTTGTCCACAGAATACTTGCATCTTGCCAAAAAAAGGCATTTATCTGGGGAAAGGGAATAAAATCCTAACTTGGGTATGAGAATTGCACTCAGTAGCAAGATTCCCCTCACGCAGGTACTGAAGCAATGGGCTCTCCAGGACTTTAGAGTGTATCTAGCCAAAGTAATCCCCTTTTTTGCTGAGAAGGCAGGTAGGAGTCAGCTTGGTTCTGGAGTCAGTTTAGCAGAAGGATCACTTGTGATCCATTGTGTTATTCCAGCTTTCACCGGAAAATGTAGCAAAGGATGTCAAATAGCCCTTTCTCACAAGCTTTTAGGTCCTCTGGCCTCCTGCTTTTTCTTTTTGCTCCCATCTGGCTCTCCAGGTAACACTGGAAAGCACAAAGCATGTTTTATTTCTGTGGATGTTTTGTTCTCCAGATTTGTCCTGGGGCAAACTTCCTATCCCATCAACTCAAGTCCTTCACATGGACTGCTGATGATGACTCAGAATGGTCAATGAGCCTTTTGTTGGTGAAACAGCCTCATCCAGAAGAGACTATGTTGCTCAGAACCCAAACACCAGCTCAAGCCACCCATCACATGCTCTACCCTCTCTTCTTGTCCCTTCCCAGCATATCTGGCTGCCTGGAGGGGGGCAGATGTGCATGATGGAGCAGGAAGGCTGACGGCTTGCACATCCACGCCACATCCAAATGTCAGGTCTCCCCTAAATCCAAAGGGCAGAAGCTTCCCTCAGTCCACCCTCAGTCTAGCAATGTGACCGCAACACAACAGTCATGCCCTTCCTCTCAGACAATTCCTCCAGCTAGAGGATGATCAATGCAAGAGCCCCAGGAGAGGCTGAGGAGGATGTGATTACTGACCTGAAATGAAGCCTGTGCACATGGCAGGAGAGGCTTCCACTAAAATCTCTTCCACTGGAGTCAGCACCTCAGGACAACAAATGCTGCTGCAGTTTGAAAGACGATTACCGAAAAAAAAAAGAAAGCTAAAGGGAATTGGAGCAGCCAGAGAAAATCTTGTTAATGCAGCAGTGTCCTGCTGTGAGTTTTCTGTTTAACAGAGAGGCTCCTTGGTACTACTGAGTTAAACAAGTTTTTGCTGTCAAACAATTGTCAGCAGTCCTTCAGAGTAAAGTTTGTCCTGAGCTGCAGTCTCCTGTTCTGAACCTGTCTTTGTCTGCAGCTGTTCTAAGTTGACTCTATGAATCAAGAGGAACCCTTTCCGTATCTTACTTTTCAGCTCTGTGTTATCTCCTGAGGTTCACAATAGGTCAGGAAAGGACATAAAAATATCTCAAAAAGGGTGGCAAGAGGATGGTGCCAGGCCCTCTTCAGTGGTGCTCAGTGACAGGACAAGGAGCAATGGCCATAGACTAAAACATAAGAAGTTCCACCTTAGCATGAGGAAGAAATTCTTTCCACTGAGGGTGGCAGAGCCCTGGAACAGCTGCGCAGGGAGGGTCTGGAGTTCCTCCTCTCATTCCAAACCTACCTGGATGCATTCCCGTGTCACCTGCTCTGGGTGACCCTGCCTGGGCAGGGGGGTTGAACTGGATGATCTCCAGAGGTCCCTTCCAGCCCTAAGGATTCTGTGAAAGTGATCACCCAGAACAGTCAGGAAACAACTTGCAATGAGCAGCTTCCCATTCACGTGGAGTTGGTCTCTGCACTTCCTCTCACCACTCTCCTCCAAACACAAGGAAAGGAAGATGCAGCGACACTTTTGTAGTCAACTGGAACATGGGATAGAGCAAAGCAAGGGACTTTCTCCATGAACTGTTTTTTTCTGGAGGACATTAGGTGCTTGGAAGGTACATTTTTCGTGGAAATATTCCTGATTCAATCCAGAGTTCTCTGGCAAAGGTTTCCTCAATCATACGGGAGACGAGCTCTTTGCCACCTTTCTCAGACAGTAACTTGCAGTTCCTACAAGCTGGAGCAGGGTGGTTCATTTTAAACAAGATTTTTAATATTCCAGAAAAAAAAATAAAACTAGTGTGATTTCCTTCTATTGATTCAGAAGAAGGAGTTGCAATCCAGAAGATAAACTAAATACTAAAATGTATATAATCATTATAATTTCCAGAGAGCAATGATCAAAATTGCCTCACATCTGTACACTGCACTCCCTGGAACTCAAACTTCATGGCAAATGAATGCCTACCATTGGATAAAAATGCCATCTTGCACTGAAAACAACAAAGAAGGATGGTAATTCCTTGCTCAGAGCATCACTGAAAAGCACTTAAAAGTACTGATGCAAGATTAAAGCCTTAAAAACAAAACCACATCATTAAAGAGCAGGAATTTTGCCTTGAACATGAAGTGTCACCAGTTTCAAGAAAGTATAGTTCTATATTTGGAACAGGAATTAATGGGAAAGGAATCTGAAAAACCCAAACATCACTACTCGATATTTTGGCACGAGAAACGCGTGACGTATTTCTCCATCTCACAAAGAGTTTCTGTCCTAAGAGGAAAGGTTCACAGTTTGCTTTTTCAAGAAACTACAAGTTTTGTACTTTCTAGTATTAACTGATTTATGCAAATTTTATACTTACCCTGTCCATGAATTAATGAGTTGCCAATCTTCCTGTATTTTAAGTCAGATCAGCACCAGATGGAGAGCAGCCTTGCTTAATAAGGGGTTTTATCAAAAGAATAATTCAGCAAATATACATCTGAAATCCAGTGTCGATACTGACAAGTCTAACAAACTTTCCTCAGGAACTACCTGATTCCGTGGTGGCTGGATTCAGTTTTAAGTTCTTGGCAGAGATCAGTATCCTCTGTTTGAACCGTGCTGTCCAAAATGTCTAAACTGAGCCCTGAGCTCAGTTCTGAGCCCCGCAAAGTCAGTGGCACAGCACCAAGTGTCTTCCACTGCATCAGGGCTGTGACTTACTGTTTTTGTCAGACACTGGCAATTACCTAAATTACCCTTTGGCTGCCATGGCAAGGCCTAGATTAACTCTTTCATCTCCAGCTTAATTAGATCAGCCTTGATATGTTCAGCAGTATTAGAGCAATCTTTCTGTGGCATTGCCTTTCCTCTGTTCCTGCTCCTACACAGGCTCTGTGAACACAGACTTTTTCTCAGTGAATTGGGAATGTAGAGCAGGAGAGCCTTCCCATCAGAAAACACAGGCTTTACTGAAAAAACAGCAACTCCCCTCATAAAATGCAGCATCGGGTCAGGTTTGCCTGTGACAAAGGCAAATTGAGGCTGGCACAAGGCAGTGTTGAGTCTGACAGTGACTTCCACAGGTGTTGCTAGAGCTTGTGGGAGGTGTTGCTCTGACTCATGGAGGCTGGCAGAACTAACAGGGCAGCTTGGTGAGACAGCCTTGCTAATGACTCTGGTGGTTGTACAAAGAACCAGGCCATTCATGAACTGAAAAGGAGCAAAAGATGTTTCAGGAGAGGGCATGTGGGCAGCCACAGCTCCTCTGGGCAACTGTGCCAGGGCCTCACAACCCTCACAGGGAAGTATTTCTTCCCAACATCCAATCTAAACCTGCTGTGTATCAGTGTGAAGCCACTGTCCCTTGTCCTGTCACTACATTTGTAAAAAATTCCTCTCCATCTTTGTCCCTTCAGGTACTAGAAGGGATTTGTTCCTGTGAAGGCTGCACCTGCTTCAAGAAATGTCCACTGTCAGTGAGTGACACACCTGGTGTATTCATGGGAGAAGACCAGGCAAGGCTCCCTGGTGGTCACGTTCCACTGATTATCTAAATTTTCTTTGGAAAGATAGAAATGAGACAGAGTAGCCTGAAAATGCTCAATTCATTTACAGTAGCTGGGACAAAAAGAATGTTGAGATCCTTCAGAGAAAGAGGAAAAAGCTGGGTGAACACACAGCAAAATGGCCAGTAAAACTCGCAGCTGCATAACGTGTATGGAAAAATCCTCACCTGTATCACAGAAAGTCCTCACCTGCATCACAGAGATCTAAATGTTTGTCCATGTTCTGAAAAACACATTCTGGGTATTTATAGTGATGCTGCTTAAAAAGAAGCCAGCCCAAATTTAAATCTGAATCAGGCTGACATTTAACCAACAGTGAATATTCAAGAGACCTGGCTGCCACCACTTTGGGGTTGTGCTCTGATTCTACCTGTGAGAGACCACCAGTGAAGAGTTTCATTACCTGCAAAGTGAAGGCTTGTGTTCACTACACAGGCTGCAGTCAGAGCTGAAAAGGTGACAGGGTGCATGAGAAAAAGAGAGTGAAAGTGAAAATATCATCTTTACAGTAATCCGTGGATCAGCCTATTTTAGGATCCAGCTTTAGGTGCTGGAGCTTAAAGCTGAGTAAGAAGCCTCACAGGAGACGCGTGAATGATCCACAGCAGAAAATTTAAAAGTAGGAAAAGGAATTACTTTTTAACATAAAATGTAATTAGGCTGTGGAACTTAGTGACACAGGTAATCAGGGAAGCCAAAAACTGGATTCCGAAGGGCCAGGACAAAGAAGGGAATATCCAGATTTAAAACTACATAAAATAAAAACATGGAATAGATTGTTAGTGCAGCTGTCTTTTCAAATAGTAAGTACTAATCTGGCATGCTGTGATCCTACACAAGGTCTTTACACATCAGTTCAGCAGTTGCAACCCCTCAGTTAAGTTTTCTTAAGGAAAGTGCAGAAGTCCCATTGACCTAGAATTGTTCCTACCTTCTCCAGCTCAATTTTTCCAAGCTTAAGCATTATTAACTGACAGTGACACCCAGCCTTGTATAAGAGACCACAGAAACAGACTGATTCATAATTTAGGCTCCAAGCTGACAGTGAGGAATAATTGCCTCATCCTGATCCTTTTCCAAAGTGATTTTTGCCACCAGTTCAAAACAAGGCTCAGACCAACCCCTGCTCCATCCAATCAGCAGTGAGAAAGTGTACCAAAACCAGCAGCAGTGCTATTTCATCTTCTCTCTGCCTGCTGAAGCCAGTTGCAAAACATCCATGCAATTCTACAGCAGAACAGGTCTTCAGAGTCCAAACACAATTTGAATCAAGTAAGGGTGGAGTGGGCATCTCTCTGGTACAAATTCCAGTCATAGAATCACAGAATGGTTTGTGTTGGAAGGGATCTTAAAGATCATCCAGTTCCACCTCCCTGCCATGGGCAGGGACACCTTCCACTATCCCAGGTTGCTCAGAGCCCCATCCAACCTGGCCTTGGACACTGCCAGGGATGGGGCAGCCACAGCTTCTCTGGGCAACCTGTGCCAGGGCCTCGTCACCCTCACAGGGAATAATTTCTTCCCAATATCCAATCTAAACCTCCTCTGTGTTAGCGTGAAGCCATTCCCCCTTGTCCTGTCACTCCAGGCCCCTGCCAATAGTATCTCTCTATCTTTCCTGAAGGCTCTCTTCAGGTCCTGGAAGGCCACAATGAGGTCACCCCAATCCTTCTTTTCTCCAGACTGAACAACCCCAATTCTCTCAGCCTTTTTGTATGGATATTTATCATCCTCATCCTGGATTGATCCCAGGGGTTAGTGCTCTGCAAGTAAGAATGGTAAAGGTTTTTTCATCTCTTATAGGATTAAGTTACTCTTCATTCAGTGCCTATGAAATGTGGTAACAGCTACGACATAACTGGTATCGAGCAGCACAGGTCACCCTCAGTGCCACCTGTACTTCACCATGGGTGATACCAATGGCCCTCAATACCTACAGATGATAAAAGGAATGTAGCACATCAAAAAATGTTGCTCAGCACCTGGTTGAAGTGTTCCCTTTGTGTACAGCAAATTATGGAGATGGCGTCTCTGTTTGCAATAACTTCAGTGTAATCCCTAACTTCTAAGATGACTTTTAAAAATGGGGACTGTCTACCTAGGAAAAACCCATGTTTATTCTAGTTAGTCCCTGCACAGCCACTCTCCTTTAAAATAATAAAGATTAAATTTGTTTTAGTATTCCGAAGTGGACTCAGTTACACATAAGTCAGGCCTCTCCTTATTCCAAATGTGATTATCCACAAAGGAGTGTGCTCCATTTCAAGCCATTGTAATTAAGAACTATTTTTTTCTAATTTCCATTCAGATTACACTTCCCAAGTGTTCCCATGTAGATGAAGCCTTAGAGCTTTAGAAAAAAAACCTCTCTCCAATCTCTGGTCATTCTCTACAGAAGAAAAACTGCTGTAAATTCTTGCCTGTAAAACCTGAAGAGCCACAGTAATGTCCCTGTTACATGTACTGCATTTTCCCCAAACAAATGTAGCAGGAGCAAAATAGGTCAAAATTCTGCAACAGGAACTACCAGATTTTCAGAACATACTTGTGTTGTGGCAATGCCCCGGATACACGTCTGTCCCCAAATACCTTTTGATTTATCACCTAGGGTATAACAAAAGGTAAGGCCCAGTTATTGGGGAATTTGCTTTTTCTTTTTTCTATTTTCTTTTTTTTTCTTTCTTTTTTTTTTTTCCTGGAAAATATGCTTTTGTAAGATATTTCTTGCTTTTAGCCTGTGTGCTTATAGCATTATTTTGAAAAGCCACTGGGCAGATGGTCCCCAAATGTGAGTTAATAACTTGTAGGTAGCTTTTGGGCAAGCTTTTTGAAATCCCTTCATGCAAAATGATTTCACAAACTGCCTGAATGCCATTCTTTGGCTATTTGAACAGACTATTTCAAAATGGTCAAGAGAAAAAATGGCAGATTATGTTCCCTTTGTTTTGCAGTAGGCTGCTACATTTATTTTACCATGGTAAAAGAACATAAAGAGAAAATAAAGCACGTACAAGGCTTTCAATGAAGATTTTTCTAGATCCTGGAAACCATGACAGGCTTCACGGTGAGGATGTTTGGGCCTCTGCCCCTCTTCTGCAGCATTTCTTACCTTTTAAAATGAGGTTGCTTTTTGAGAGAGTAGCACAGACTATGTTTAACAATGATGAGTCAGACTTCACAGCATCATAAGATTAATGTAAAAACTGTATTTCAAACAGGAGGTTCTTCCTGTTCACCACTGGTTTGGTAGAGATACTGTGTGCTCTGCATGGTAAAAAATTAAAAGTGTTGTAAGTGTCCGGTCTGGTGAGCATTTCATCACTGATTTTGAACAGATTTCACCAGAAATCCATCACTGCATCAATGACAAAATTCTTCAGCCTTTCTTAACAATGGCAGCACATCAAATGCCTTCTGATCCTCACCCAGATTTGCCTGTGTGCGAACCAATCAAGCATGACTGCCCTTTCTCTAGGGTGATTCATAACTTTAGAAAATAGAACAAAAAATAGAGTATTTTCAGTTGGAAGGGTCCACCTGTCTGAGCACTCCTATCCCAGTGTGTATTGTGCCCAGCATTCCTCTGTTCCAGGTGCAGAATCCAGCATTTTCTGTTGTTAAATTTCACCCCACGGCTCACAGCCCAATGCTCCAACCTCTCAAGGCCTCTTGGCCCTGAAGAGAATCAACAGCACCTCCCAGTTTGCACCTACGAGCAAATTTCTCATGGTGTGTTCAACTCCTGCATCCAGGTCGTTGATAACTAATTGAACAGGACTGGCTCTAGACTTGAGCCCTGAAGAAACAAGGCCCAAGACATAAAAACCCATCAGCTCAGAGCCCCAAGCTGATAGTTACAGCAAGTGGTACCTTGTCCTCAAACACAGCAAACCCTCCCACCATAAGGGACCTGGAAATGACACTTCCTTCAGAGGCCAAAGTTTTGAGGACAAAGGACAGCTCTGAGATGCACTTTCCTTTTAGAAATCTCACATTGCTAATATATATGTACCTATATTTTCTTTTTAAAACCCCCAGCTGCTTCACTGCTCAGAGAGAGCCAATACATGATGGCTACAAGCCACATTTATATGGCATCACTGGGAGGGTCTCGTCCAGAGAATCTGTGATGAGCACGGACTAAGAATGTAAACAAAGAGGATTGCATTGGCTAGACCAGAAGGGTAAAGTCTGGTGATCAGAGTGATAAACATGATTGTAAATAACTTTACAGTTTCATGGTAGCTTATGTCTATAAAATATGTGGGCAAAAAGTGTGGCTACGTGGTCCTTAAGGTTAAGGTATCGGCCTCCCCATCAGGAAATGCGCCCTACTCTTCTGCAGCCCAGCACTGTGTGATCTGGGGAAAGTTATTTAGAGCTCAGTCTTGCTTTCAGTTCCAGTCTTAACATGGCATAGTGATGATAATGCTTTGCTTTCCTTCCTGGCCATTCTCAAATCAGGCCAGAAAGTCCTACAGCAAATGGCACCAGTGGGCACAACGTGTAAGGAAACTGGGTAGGGAAGAATCAACCAACTCTTTAGCAGTGCCTCATGCCTTGAAAAACAAATAAAATTAGATATTTCTCAGCTCCAGGAGGCAAAGGAGCTGCAGACAGTACTGATCCTGTGCGGGCTTCCTAAAGGAGGACTTAAACCCAGTCTATTTAAAGTCCAATAGTAAAAATCCATTCTTCTTGTAAAGTCTTCCCTGGTAAAGCCTTCCCTCTCTTCCTCCTGCCCCTCCAAGCTCACCATTGCAGAGCAGCAGAAAAGGACGGAAGGACGGAAGGACGGAAGGACGGAAGGAAGGAAGGAAGGAAGGAAGGAAGGAAGGAAGGAAGGAAGGAAGGAAGGAAGGAAGGAGCTCTGCCTCAAGATACAAGCCACTGTTTGCCTTATTTCTAAGCACAACTCTGCTTCTTGCTGTTATTCTGTAAATCCCATCTAATCAGCATTTGCAGCACTTCAGAGAAGTCTGTGAACATACCACGGTCTCTCCTGTGTTGATAGAGCAACAGTTTAGGACAGCTCATGCCACACTTTTGCCTAAGAGAAGCAGTTTTAATTCCAGTCTTTTTCTCTCCCAAGCAGCCAGCTACCTTACCAAAAGCTGTGAAAAGAAGTTATCTTGAAGGCCAGTGTCCTTTTGCCAGACTTAGTTGGAAATGGCTAACAAGTTCAAAAGCTACTGATGAACAATAAGTGACTAAAAAACCACCAAACCCTTCTCCAGACTGAACCCAGCTCAGTCCACTGTTGTCTGCAGAGCTGATACAAACCTATTTCTGCAGTGCTCCGCAGAGCCAACCACGCGTGAAAATAGCTGTACCTAAGCTTCCTGCTAAGGCCACCACTAAGCCACGGTGTCCCTGTGTGGGGAAATCATCCCCAGCACGAGCCAACCCTGGGAGCCCTGCCGGGGCCAGAACATATACTCCATGGCACGTATTGGCATCACCAACAACCCTGATGAAGGTGCATTCAACTCCTGCATCCAGGTGGTTGATAAATATATTGAAGACAACTGTTCAATGGGGAGCACCGGGCACAGCCACATCCACTCAGCCTGGAGTACGGAAATCAGGAGGGAGATGAAGAGCCTGCTGAGCCTGAAGAAGAGAGAGAGGGATGGAGGAAGGATGGTGTGCACTCTGCCACTGTCTAGGGATGGCTGATGTGCCCACCAAAGCCGGAGGAGAGCTGTGTTGGCTCTGTGGAGCACCGAGCCAGGGGCAGCTCAGCACATCCTGATCCTCCCTGTGCCCAGAGGCTCCTGGGCAGCAGGGCAGGCTCAGCATGGAGTTCTGCTGGAGCTGCAGGACCCTGCCACTCCCTGAGCGCTGCCTGGCCTCAGTGAAGAGCACCAGCTCCAGGCCCCTACCGAGATCCAGAGCCAGCAACTCAGCGGGGGCCGGCTGTAGCCCTGGCTGGAGACAGAGTCGGTCTGTTCCCAGCGAGCTGATGCTGCACCCTCAGAGCACGTCCTGCGCTGCCTTAACCCCTGTGCCACCCCCTGCTCGCTCAGTGTGAGCCTCCGACCTGCTAACAAGGCATTTGCTCTGATGAGGCAGCGAACACGACCTTCCCCAACAAAGCCTGTAAAAATTGCTGACATTCACAGCACCGTGAAGCAGCTGCACTCACTCTCCAAATTCTGCCACCTTGCCGGGAATTAGAAAGCTGCAGGTTTGGTTCGCTGCAAATCAGCTCAGCTCTATGCTGTCTTGTCCCAGTCATGTCAGCACCAAACTGGAAGGAACAGCCACAGGTCAGGCAGATTTGTCTGCACCACTTAGTAACATTCACAGTTAAACCTTGGAAAATCCATTTTTGCCAGGAACTTCTCCTGTCGCTGTTTCTCCCTTTGGGAAAGATGCTAATCGGCTGTTTGTCATCTGATCAAGAAAGGGGAATTGAATATTGCCTGGCTGAGTCTCAGCCTGCTGAAATTCACTCCTGCCCTCTCCTTAAATTGAGAAGGCATGTCTGGCACACACCTGAGCAAGACACTTTATGTGTAAGGCTTCTTTTCAGTACTGGTACCTGGCTCGTGGTTCCTATCCAACAGAGACTAAAACTTTACAAAATCAGCCACTGGCAGCACTCCCAGGATATTTTTCCATTCGCACAGATTTCTAAAAATGTCAACGCCAGTCTAACCATTCTCATCTGGGCAGCCTGACATCAGATGTGCATTAGCCCAGGAAAAAAAATATCCAAAATGCAAGCCCCTTCTAAAAAGGAAAATAAATTCTAAATATGTTACACTGGCTCCTGCCACTGGGCTCTCTGCAAACGAGAGGAGTAAATTTTACAGTGTGATTTTACACCCATAACAATTCAATTAGAAAATCAGACAAGGGAATGGGTATGGGTTTTACAGGGATGAGACATGGATGATATGTAAGATTCCTGTTCAGGCCTGACTTCCTGTTTGTTTGGGTTTGCTACCCAACATCAGACAAAAAAAAGTCCCAGGCAGGACCTTAAGAGCCATGTGCAGTCCTGGAATGAAACCCAGACAGCTAAACAACACTGCATCTGACTGTGGGAGAGCTTCCCTGGGGAGAAAGCATTTTGGCTTGAGCATTTTGTTCCAGTCATCAGTCTCTGATTATTTTCTCTTCCAAATTCGGACCCTTCACACCCCTCCCCAGCATCACCTGCCTTGCCTGAGGGACAAGTGCAGCCGAGACGTGCCATGCTGCCATTTGACCACACTGAGTCCAGGCAAGAAGTGATATTGTTTCCACACCGTGCCCACATCACGTGTGGTCGGCATTCCGTCAGCATTAAGAGAGATCTCCATTTAATTTGGGTTGTCAGGAGTCAAGAAAAACAAAGGATGTAACTGCAGAGCTCAAGTCTATACGAGCAGGATTCCTGCAGTGGAATCCAGTTGACTTCAGTAGGACTAATCCGCAGCTACAGAGTGAACAGAGTGCAGGGCGTGCTTCTGAGATATTTTATATACTTCCATGAATGCTGCAAAAATGACTTTACAACTGCTCTCCCTCTGGGAAATAATTATAAAGCCCTCCTCCCCTTACTGGCTCTGATGACGATTGCATCTGCTCACCTCCAGGATGTGTTTGGCACCTGAATTACACTTTTGCTTTCTTGCAAGTCTTCATGTTTTTTACATGTGCATTTTCACTGTGTGTCCTGTCTCTAAATATTAACTCATAAATACAATAAACAGAGTTTTCAGCCTTGCTCGTTGTTGAAACAGACCTGAAGGAGTGATACCCTGGCACAAAAAGTTCCATCACTTTTTCCCAGGTGGTGCACCTCAGCATTCCATACTCCACAATTCTGGTGGTCTTTTGTGTATGACACCCATACTAAACCATCTGCCCACTCATCTGCTGAAGGAAAAATCCCATCAATAGGTTCACCTCTCCTTAATGGTCCCTTCAGAGGGATTTACTTCTCACCCCCTTCTTGGGGTGGTTGACAGCATTAACATCTTAAACTATTGTAGTTAGGGCTGTCAACACCCATGGATCACAGAAAAAAATTAAAATGGAAGTTTACTTCTAGACGTGCACCTTTTCTTCTCCTGACTGAATTTAACTCATGTTCCATTTCCTGGGGACCACTGGCATGTAGGCTCATCTTGAAGCCACAGAAGAATTCTAGTGCTGGTCCACTTTCTGCCTGTGCTGGGTGGTCTGTGGTTTCTTCAGCACTAGAATGCAGTGTGTCCCCACCCCTTCCTTTTTGTTGTTGTTGTTGTTGTTGTTGTTGTTGTTTGTTTGTTTGTTTGTTCTTTGGGTCTTTTTTAATTTTCAGTTATTTCCTGGTGCATCCTGCTGCATAGCAAGACCAGGGGATGTGCTTGGCCACCAGGGCCTCAACTGGAATTCTAAGCAGAGTTAGAAGATGCAGCAACTGAAACACAAGGTACAGCTTACACTAGGGCTAGGCAAAAGGAAAATCAGCCAAGAACCAAAGCAACAGTATCCCCCCTTTCACTGTCAGATCCACTCGTGCTCCTCTGTGTGCAGCTGGAAGAGTGTTGTGATTTTTAGCAGAGTTGCATACAGATGAGTGCAGGTGGAGGCAGAATTAGATGAGAACAGATTTTGGCAGTGCTGTGCTCAGTGAATAGAGACTGATTATTGTTTAAGAATGTGCCAATAGGGAGAAATGTGTAAAGCTTTTAAGATACCCCAAAAATTGCCTGAGGGCAAGAGGCATCAAAGCAGGGCTGTTATCTACACTTGCCACCTCAAGAGTTTGAGGGAACATTCCCAAGCAATTAATCCCAATCAACTACACTTAAAGGCTCCTGGTCATGCTGGTAAGTCTGTACCCAAGCACTCTCTCTCAAAATACTTCCTAGGCACGATGTGAGAATGAGCAGAGGCCAGGAAGGGAGCCCAGTAGGCTGAGTGCCGAACACCTTGTTTCAGAGGGAGCCTCTGGCAGCAGGAGCACAGCCTGCCTCCTGCCAGCTGGCCTCAGTGCCAGGGAATGGTCCTGGGCACATTTCGTTTTCTAATATAGATGCAGTCAGGATGTCTATGAGAATTTGTATCTCCCCCTCAGTGGAATATCCAGCTTCCTTTTTAAGAACAGAGCTACCCCATTTTCCACTAGCAAGAAGCAGTGCAAATTCTATTTTGAAATGCCCAGTGTTTCCAAGCCCTGCAGAGAGGTTTCTCTCTCGTGCTCCAGAATTCTGCACTTCTCAGCCTCTGCTCCATTGTCAGTATGTATCACTGAGATGGAGATACTCTGGGACACAAGTGGGAAACGGGAATCTGACCAAAATTTTGTTGGTTACTAGAACTTACTCTGCCAGGCCTGCAGGAAGATGCCAGTGCCTGCCTTGGATCCACATTTTAGCACATTCTCCTAAAGGCAAGTACCTGTATCCTTTCAATGCACTGGGAAGACTTTTAAAACATGATCCTGAGAGATACTATGCAGGTATTTTGCCCAGTGGCTGAAATCCAGAAACAACTGTGGATCTCTGTCTCAGTCAAATGCCCTGATATCTCAGCTGTGGACTCCTGCTCTTCCCTTTGCTTCCTCTTTGGGTCAAGGAACACTGTCTCCTTCAAAGCACAGTGGCAAAGCTTAAGCTAGAGGGCATTCCTTCCCAGAACAAGCTTTGTAACCCCCCAGACTCCCTGCTTCTTTGCATCATTCTGTTGCATAATAAAACACCACATATTTTCACAATAACCTTACTTTAAACAACCCTCTTGAGCAGCACTACCTTGAAAATTACAGTGTTTGCTGAACTGAGAAACTCATACAATTTGCTCTGCAAATTCATGTTAAATGAATCACATTCAATCACACCCCATTAGATTTTCAGATAATTTTAAATAAGACAGAAAAAAATAAGAAGGCTATGTTACTTAAATAATTAAAATAATTTTTCACCTCCTGAATCACAAGGATTTCTACCTACAATTAAGCAGGGAGGAGGGAGAGGAAGAGGTTTTAAATGTGTTGAACTTGCTTGAGAGAATTAAAACTTATCTCTACTAACTGAAGAGAGCAAAGCAAGCCCTGGTACGGATTTGATATTTTCTGGGGGAATTACTACGTGCTAGGACACCACCACTGGAGTGAAATCAGAGAAAGGAAGAAATTCTACCTGCTCCTTGTACACACCAGACCCTTAGACCAATGTAGTCTATTTAAATCACACCTTTTCGTCTAGCATCTTCACAGAAACATCAACCCTGACATGAGTATTTATTATGCAGCTGTATTGTCATGAGAAGAGCTGCAAGGTTTCAGTGCACTCCTCGCCCACAGGAGTGAGGAAACCACCACTCCTGGCCAGGGTTGGGGATTTGGGAGAAGAGACCATGTATTTCAACATTTATCTCCAAACTGGCTTTGTCAGAAAACTAGAGGAGGTCACTGTCTTGAGAGGGAAATTATTACCTGTTTCCATCCAAGGTGGCTTCTCCAGCAACATTCTTTCCAATGTCAATTTTAACACAACCACAGCTGTTTTCCAGAAAATTGCAAATGACAATCTCCATGGCGCGCCATAGTTGAAGCACAGAAATAAGATATATCTTTCTTTTCCCTCTTCTTCCTGTCAATCAAGTGTTAAAACCTACACTGATTTTTTTTTTTTTTTTTGGAAACATCCTCCTCATGACTGTGAATTACTAATACAGGAGACAACTTGCAGATACTTTTGGTAAATTCTAAATTCTATCTGGAAAATTATTAATTCTGCGGTAACCATAAAAACTGTGTGCTAGGAAGCCCAGGCTCTAAAGAAAACACTTTGTTGCCAGCTAGGAAGGTTATTCATTTTACTATTAGATCAGGTCATTTCTGGGGCCGCCACAGCTTCTCTGGGAAACCTGTGCCAGGGCCTCATCACCCTCACAGGGAAGAATTTTTGCCTAATATCCAACTAAACCTACTTTCTGTCAGTTTGAAGCCTCCTTTTTCTTTAAACAACTTGGTAGTTCTCTTTGAAACTTGTAATTCTAATTAATTCTTTAATCATATCATTATCAGCTTTACTTTTTTCCTATTCCAATTAACATAAAACTTTTTATTTCATATTATTTCAATGGTTACTATACCCACATTTTCCACCATATTTAATCATACAAATATTAGGTATGTTCTGGTCAATGGGCCCACAGAGTTGCTGGAGAATTTCTGTGTTTATTCCTCCTATGAGCTGACACACTGATGGTCAGATGGCATGACCCAGGTCCGCTGAAGAGAATCAGCACCCTGAGATCCCAAATTTAGGCCAGAGAAATAGAACTTTAACAAGCTGACAAGGAGAACTGGGGACCAGTTAATGCATACAGAAAGAAAGCCAAAAAAAGAAAAAAAACAACGCAACAAATTACAAACAAACCAACTGAAAACCAAACATTTCAGAAACTACAAAAAGACTAAATGGCACAACCTAAAAAAATATTTAGTGGTGCTGTATATAGCATAAGTGTTGGCAGAACGACTTGGTAACAACGATTTTAATTGGTCATAGGCTATATTATTATAAAGACCTTTTCTATTTCATTTTTTGGACATTTATAGCTATGGAGTGAGGCTAGTGGTCACATAGTGACATGGCTAAAGCTGCACCAGAGGCAGGCAGATGCTGTTAGAGCTTCATCTCCCAGTTTCCTTGCTGCCCCTCTGTCCTGCACAGGATCAGCCTCGCTATTCCTGAGGCTTCCCCCACACACTGCCTGCCACACAACATTCCGATCCCACCGCTGGCCAAGGGGCAAGGCCAAAGCCTCGATGAGGTGCTCAAAGCCCTCCTTCCACTAAATATGGCAGCAACCACCCTGGGAGCCCCTGCCAAATTCCACTCCTGTGCATGGCATCTTGCTAAATGGCTGGATCAGATGTCAGCGAGGCTCAGTGGCACTGTCACATGCCACTAAATGCTCTCCTCATTTGACCTCAGCACCAGCCTCACTGATACTGATCAGAAAAGGTTGTCAGGCATCAGAAGGGGCTGCCCAGGGAGATGGTGGAGTCACCATCCTCGAAGGTGTTCAAGAGGCACCTGGACGTGGCACTCAGTGCTCTGGTTCAGTTGACAAAGTGCTGAACAGTCACAGGATGCACTTGCTGACCTTGGAGATCTTTTCCAACCTCAGTGATTCTGTGACAGAAGAGCCAGACTTTTAGTGCACACACGTATCTCCCACTGAGAGTGCTCTGACATGTGCTTCGTTCCCCGATGGGAAGTGAAGTACAGTGCCTGGAGAATGGCTCAGTGCACTGCAGCTTGAGAGCCCCACCAGCAAGCCTCCACCAGACCAGCAGTGTCTGCGGCTGGAGAGGCCAGAGAACAGCCAGCAGAAGTGCCACGTTCTCCTTACAGAGCCCAAATGAAAAGAGCACACAAAAGAGGGATTTGTTCGTGCCGCTCAGAGCAGCATTAAGTCCCCTCTGTGTTCAGTGACCTCACCAGATGGGTCACGGTGCACAGCTGCTGGCATCCAGTCCTTGCCTGCAGAGCCACTCACAGCCACGCTAGAGACCACAGGGGGAATCTCTCTCTTCCCTGAGATCCACTTTTTAGACCTCCCAGTCCAGCCAAGCCCACTCCTATTTGTGCCTCTCTGAGCCCTCTCCCCCTTTGAAAGGCTTGGTCTTCCCTTCCACAGCCTTTTCTTTACCCTGCCTGTACACAGAGCACGGTACAATTGTTCATAGAGCTCCGGGAGATGAATGGTGTTATATAACTGGTTGTTACTGTTTTATCATTTTTTAGGATGATGGAAAAGTAAAAGGGAAATTTAGACTCTCCTTGGGGCCAGGCCAAGCAAACTAAACTTACATTACCGGTGACCCAAATGAACATTCACTTCAGCACCCCCAAAAACGCATTTTAGTGCACACTGTCCCACGTGAGAGGACAAGCCATTAATAACTACGGCATGTGTGGAGTGAGGGAGCTTCTCTGTTGCAGCCCCTAGCCAAAAGAGTTTACAAAAAAGTGTTGGTTTGTTGTTTGGCTGGGTTGGGTTGGGTTTTTTTATGTCTGCAATGATTTGCTATTCATTAAGCTCTGATATCTTGATACTTTTGATATGGCGAAGAGGTCTGATTCAGCTTGCTGTTCATTGCAGGTCAACTAACATAAAATGAATAGTGGTTAGGGCATATTTCCTTCTTGTGATGGGCCTGGAAGAGAAAACACTCTTCCTGTCTCACATTTCCAGGAGCCTTCGTGGAGGGATTCAGTTCTCTCTTAATCTCAGACTCTTCTGCAGCACAAATTTGCATCGGCACATTACATGACTGTACCAAGTACCCACATATCTGCCCCAAAATCCAAGGGGAACCAATGGCTCCAAGGTTTCAGCCCAGTTTGTAACTCATCTTTAAATAACCATCACAGAATCAAATACTCCTAGCTGGGAGGGACCCGCAAGGAACATCCAATCCGACTCATGATCTCAAACCTCAAAATTATAAAGATCAGTGCATCTAAAACACCTGCTGAAAATTGTGTTGCTTTAAGCACGTGTCCATGCTAAATGCTCTGCTGAACTGGGCTCTGACCATGTTTTTGGTCACATTACTCAGTGTTTGGCAGCAGTACCTCTCATTAGAGAGCAAATCCTTTACTGTCCTATAAGCCAATAGAAATTATGCATTTATTTGTAAAGGTGTCAAAGCTGAATTTGCCTGACCTGTGCTTAACAGCTGTTTAGAAACCCAAGCCAAACACGTATTTTTAAACATATTTTGAGAATAATTTGTTTTCTTTCTAGTGGAAAGTTGTGTTGTTCTGTTATGGAAAAACACAGCATATTCAAACAGAAGGTTGAGGAATGACTTGAGAGCTTGCATGGAACCCTGTGCAGCAGTCAGGGTATTTTGGTCTCACTAGGCTTGGTTTTGGCTGGGACAAATCCTACTCTCAGTTGTAGCAGGGGCATATTAGACACTAGAAAAAATTCTTTCCTGTGGGGGTGGTGAGGCCCTGGCACAGGTTTCCCAGAAAAGTTCTGGATGCCTGGAACCTGGTCTAGTGGAAGGTGTCCCTGCCTACGGCAGAGGGTTGGAATGAGATTATCTTTAAGGTCCCTTCCAACCAACCCCATTCCATGATTCTATACACTGGAATTCAGAGCTGAATTTTGCAGCCTGGCTCCCGTGGGAAGTTAAAGGCCCTCAGCACCTTGCAGGACTCAGTCCTGTGGTACCTCTGCAAACATGAAGTAGGGTTCTACAAGCAGTCATGATAATGTCACAGTTCATGATAATGTCACAGTTCACTGCCACTGAGGAGTGAGGATTTCACTCTTTTCTTCCTCACTTCCCCACACCACTGACCTTCCCCATCCCTTCCTTGCATTGCCTCTGGCGCTCACTTGCTTTCCAACTCACTAATTTGACAGAAGATCTACCCTGTTGTTGCTGCATTTCATTTCCTGTCAGATGAGTGAGCTCAGGCAGCTCCAGGAAGAGAAGGCAGCACTTGCACTTGTACTTCCACAAGGAGAGAACCAGTTCAGTGCAAGCAACAAAAGGACACACGGTGGGGAGAAATAAACTGAAAAAGCGGGGAGGAAGACCAGGCCTTCCCTTTGTGTCACCAAGGTCAGCTTAACCCACTCCCCATAGCCCTGATCTGCTTTCACCTACATCAGCTTGCTGCAATAACTACAGAGATGTAATCCAGATGCCTGAAATCCTTACACAGGATTCCAAACAAGTGGCTGTGTGGACACAGTGCCCCTGCTCTGAGGACCCGACAGCCCAATCCAACATAACACACAATTGGAAGACCAAACTCTGGTGATCAGGAAGGTGAGGGTAGTAGTTAGAGAAAGACCACCCCAGGACTTCATCCTGAAAGACTCGTGCAATTGTTTGGTACTTATTCAGGCGAGTCAGATGGACGTGATGACGCAGAACAAATCAAACCACTTGTCTGAGCAAAAAGCCTTATTCTAAGTCCATCAATGACCTAGATCTCAGCACGTGCAGCGGAGTTACACCACTTCTTTGTTTTATCTGAGAGTTAGCCTCACCAAAGAGCTGATTCTGCTCTTCCCCCGATGCAACAACTCCCACCAAAGCAAACTGGAGTTCTCCCTGAGTCTGTCGTGCAGCTGCACTGGGCGCTTTTCCTGTCTGTCTTGTTTCAGACACCTCCTCAGCATATTACAGCCTCATTCCCCATCTAAATAAACAAGCAAACCAACCAAGAAACCAACATCTAAAATTAATGTGGAAGATGCTGTTCTCTATTATGAGATTCAAATTTCTTCCTCTCAGCCCTGGGTTTTGGGCTGAGTAGTGTTCATGAAAAGTATGACTTGCTTGGCACTTATTTTACTGACTAGGCAGGAAAAAAATCATCATGCATTTGGGCATTATCATTAAAGAGCACGGTCAGGGACAGGAAAGCAGAATTTGTGTCTGGGGGAGAGAATGTCAGAGCGCTGCTCTGCAAAGCTGGTCTCAATTTATCTCAGGACATAGATGAGGTACTCAAATTAATCATAATCCCAACTGAGCACTTATTGATATTAGAAAATTTGTTAGAAACAAACCTTGAGCAATGTTGACAATCAAGCCTTCTCTTTTCTGCTACTCTTGCTGTGCCACAGGATGTGGGAAAGGCATGGAACATCCTTCAGCAATGAAACAGAAGATGGAGGGGGAAACAGAGATGCCCTTTGCAAGAGAAATGGTAACACAGCTCTTTGAGCTAAAGGAACAACTTTGTGTCGGTCTTCAGAGTAAGCTGTGATCTCGATGAAGATAATGTGTCACTCGTCTCTCAACAACATCTCAACTGTAAAATCCACAGCGCTGAGGTTTTGTTTGGAAATAAAAGAAACCAGGGGTGTGTTTTGATGAAAAGATGGTACTTTCCATCCGTGTCCAAGAGAAAAGCCACGCAATTGTTATTTAAGCAGCACGGCACGGCACGCCACGTTTGACTCCTGAAGTGCCATCCACTCCCGGTCTAAGATAACTAAAACCAGTGAACTGGGTACACAAATGGTGTGTGGATACATAAAGGTGACTGATACACATGCCCAAGGAATCTGCAGCGTACAATGAAAACAGTTTTGCAGATATTGCACTCAATATTCTATTTTCTTGTGCCTATCCACTCCCCCATGTTTTTGATCTGTTGTGCACTTGAAAATCTGTTCAGATCACTTTTGATCTGTTGTGCACTGGATTGAAACCAGTAACAGCAGACAATGTATTTTTTCCTTTCGGTCTCAAAAATATAACAAAGGTATAGAACTGTAAAACTACAAAAAAAGAAAAAAAAAAAAAAGCTGCACATACTTTTTTGAGTGGGGCCCGTAAGCACGTGACTGAATTACTTAGAAATTCTGAAACAGGAAGATAATTACTAAAATTATTTATAAAGAAGTATATCTACAATATTTAATAATTTAAGGCTCACAAGAAACTAACATATCAATGACAACAGAAGTTTTCTGCTCTAGGGTTCAAAGCACCAAATTCACTTCACATACAAGATAACCAGATCTGTACTGATCACGAGTAGAAAACTCAGAAAGTGCTGATCTGCTAATGTTCCTAGTGCTTTAATGATATCATATTTCACAGGAATAAGAAATCTCCTTTCAACCATAAATACAGTCATACAGATACAAAATATATTTGAATAATTTCAATTTGAAACTACAGTACAAAACCCCTCGACCTCCCCCCTCCCATCCCCCATCCATTCATTCTCCACACACACATCCCCCCAGTTCTTTATACTAAACTCAGAGCAACTGAATTGGTTACAAATTATCCATTTAAAACCAATGACCATTTGCTAAAATAACTTTCTACAAATTAGATTTTCCACTGTCATAGTTTACCAGCTCCTGCATCATGGAGCGTAGCTTATTCTTAGTCTATTTTAAAAATAGGTGACCCTTTGTGTCATGGAAAAAGAACATAAAAACATGTATTCCTGGAGGACTGCTCAGGACAGTGATCAATTTATAAAATACAGCCTGACTTAAAAAACTAATTGGTACTAAAAGAATAATTATAGTAGCAAGTTTCTGACACCAGAAAATCCTTCTGCCCCTCTGAACTCTAACTCTCTCCTCTCCTCACAGGTCTGTTTCCCTGTTGGTGTCCAGACAGAGAGCATAGAGGGATTTTCTGAGATCTATGTTACTTTTTGCTTTGATATTGGCTTTCTCTAAGGAGCTGGTGCCATTGTTGAACTCCTCACTGTTTTCCAAGTGCACAACAGATTTGTTCAGAGAGTTTTTACTGGGTCTTCTCTTCACTTCTCCCCCCACAGTGCTGCCCTGAGCACTACTGTGTTCATCTTTGAGGATAGCCTGCTCTTCGTGGTCAGTCTCTCGGTGGTAGAAGTAGTTGAAGTTGGACACAATGACAGGGACAGGCAGGGCAATGGTGAGCACACCGGCAATGGCACACAAGGAGCCCACAATCTTGCCCCCCACAGTGACAGGTCTCATGTCCCCATAGCCCACAGTAGTCATGGTTACCACTGCCCACCAGAAAGCATCAGGGATGCTGGAGAAATGAGACTCTGGGTCATCGGCCTCAGCAAAGTAGACAGCGCTGGAGAAGAGGATCACCCCGATGAAGAGGAAGAAGATGAGGAGGCCCAGCTCCCTCATGCTGGCTTTCAAAGTCTGTCCCAAGATCTGCAGCCCCTTAGAGTGCCTGGAGAGCTTGAAGATCCTGAAGACTCTGACCAGGCGGATGACTCTGAGGATGGCCAGGGACATGGCTTGCTGCTGGCCCCCACCCCCATTGCTACTGCCAGTCCCGGGCTGCTGCTGCTCATGGGCCAGCTCGGTGCCCAGGGTGATGAAGTAGGGGATGATGGCCACGATGTCAATGATGTTCATGATGTTGCGGGAGAACTCGGGCTTGCTGGGGCAGGCGAAGAAGCGCACGAGGAGCTCGAAGGTGAACCAGATCACACAGGTAGTCTCAATGATGAAGAAGGGGTCAGCCAGGCTACTGGCCGGCTGCATGGGTGGGGAGTCCC
Organism: Cnemophilus loriae; assembly: GCA_013397755.1. NCBI lineage: Eukaryota > Metazoa > Chordata > Aves > Passeriformes > Corvidae > Cnemophilus > Cnemophilus loriae. Next base: position 1,327,488 of record VZTF01005326.1, on the reverse strand, counting down.
CGGGCGTGCCATTCAACCCTCCACCTTGCGGGGGCAGGGGTACGGGCATCTCCCTCTCGTCCCTGAACTCGGGCAGGGTCTCCAGGCAGAAAGTGATGATGGAGATGAGGATGACCAGCACGGAGACGATGGCGATGGCCCGGGCTGAGCTGGAGCTCTCGGGGTACTCAAAGATGAGCCAGACCTGGCGCTGGAACTCATTGCGGGGCAGGGGCTTCTCCTCCTCTTTGATGAAGCCCTCGTCCTCCCGGAAGCGCTCCATGGCCTCCTCACCCAGCTGGTAGAAGCGGATCTCGTCGGCGAAGACGTCGATGGAGACATTGACGGGCCGGCGGAGCTTGCCCCCGGACTGGTAGAAGTAGAGGATGCCGTCGAAGCTGGGCCGGTTGCGGTCGAAGAAGTACTCGTTGCGGAGCGGGTCGAAGTAGCGAATGCGCTTGTCGGGGTCGCCCAGCAGAGTGTCGGGGAACTGGTTGAGGGTGCCCAGCTGCGTCTCGAAGCGCAGCCCCGAGATGTTGATCAGCACCCGCTGGTGGTGCATGGCGCCCGGGTTGGCCGCCACCGCCGCCGCCTCCTCCTCCTCATCGCCCGCCGCCGCCATGGCCATGCCCCGGCGGTGTCCCCCTTCCTCCGGCGGCCCCATGTCCGCGGCGGGGCGCGGGGCG
>VZTF01005326.1:1239790-1326515 GCA_013397755.1 Cnemophilus loriae | reverse complement strand
CCCGCCCCGCCCCGCCGAGGGGCTGCGCGTCGGGGCGCGGACGCGCTCGGTCAGCGGGGCCCGGCCGTGAGGATGCCCACAGGTGCCGGGGCGGGGGATGCGCGGCTGGGGCACCGCTCCGGAGGTGCGGGAAGCCGGGCGCCGGCGGCACCTGTGCCCGGGCAGGGAGCTGGGGCCGCCCTCCGGGCCGGGGGGCGCGGGGTACAGCGCTCTCCGCTCCGCAGCCCGCGCCCCCGCCGCGCCAGGGGATTACAGAGCGGCCCCCGCGCGTGGATTTGCTCGCTAAAGGGATTGCGCGCAGCGAGCGCTCTGGCTGCAAACTCCCGCTCACCTCTAATGAAAATCAGAACCGAAAGCCCCGGGGATTCCTGGCGCCTCTTGGCGTGCATCCCCCCCTCCCCATGCCTCAGCGGAATAAGAACAAAGGAAGGGATTGGGTATTGGGTTGGTTTTTTTTTTCCGCTTTGCGTTTGCTCTCCCCGCTCCTGCTCCCTCGAGTTTCTCACTGAATTCGTGCGGCTCCAAAAGGTGCTTCCCAAGCCACCAAACGACATTTCTGCCATGCTACTTTCATGTTAATGTTTGCAAACACTTTCCCTTTGATGCATTCTTAAACCCACATGCCAGGCTGAAACGTTTCAGCAGATGCACATTTTATTAGAGAGAAGCAAGCAGCTTTACACAATTACTTCAATTACAGTTCAGCAATACAACCGATGCTAAGATCTCACTTTCTATATTCAAGCCATGAACTCATCCATTCTATTCAAGGTCTGCAGGGGAATACACTAAATATGTATATAAATACTGTAGGATTAGAACCTGTAGGTATATATACCACTCCAGTCTTTTGGAGTTTCTGGTTTTCTAACAAAGTTGACTGTGACCATTTTGCCTTCCAGTTGGCATCAGTGCAGTGACATTTTTTCCTAAATCCTTATGTTACTACTCATAGCTCCATCAAACACTTCACCTAGATTCACTGTGACTAGTGGCTTTCCCGTAATTTAAAACATTACCTCTGTGTATGAAATATGCCCAAAGATATTAAAAGCAGTGCCAAAATGGAAAACCATAATTGTATTAAACAGTTTCTGTAAGTGGTGGCTTGCATTTTATCTCCGAGAACTGAGCACAGAATTGCCAACCTGTTTTGTCACCATGCCAGTGAAGTAAAGGACTGTTTTACTCACACAAGTAATTTCTAGAAGCAAAATTATGTGGAAGATAAGTTCTTGTTTGAAAATAACAGCTCTTTGATTTACAGTTATTTAAAGGAATAACATATTAAACCTGCAAAATGTAGGATAACACCCTTTGGGGCTAGCAAAACCCACAATAAATACAGGCACACCACAGACACACCTGTGCACCCCAGCAAGGAGTGGCTGATCTGCTACCAATGCATATTCAGGCATTACAACCAGAGAAGGGCTTGCACACTCGAAGACTATTCTGGTTTTCCAACTCTGTCAGCTCCTGTAATGCAAGGCATTCTCCCTCCAAACATTGCCTCAGGAATAACCATTAGTTTCAGGAGAAAACCCTCAGACATCTGTGACGGTGGGCACCACACAGAGCAGAATAAAGTGTACAGAGGAGCAGTAACTTGCTGTTTCTCAGATGGTTGTATCCATTCTGCTATTCCTTCATCAATAACAGGGAATGTCTGGGAGGGACCATGCTAAATTTAAGTTCTAATTCAAGTTTCTAGCCTTTCTAAGTAACAGGTTGCAGTGTTCACATCCTGAATTGGAAGGCAGATGGGATTATCCTAAAGTGCAAAAAGAAAGACTTGCCCAAATTCACCTGGATGAAAGCCTCACAGGAAACCCTATGAAGAAAATGTACTTTATTAATTGATAGATCAGAAAAATGCAGCTGCTCGTGTATCATTTGAGTAACGTGTAACTACTTTCTTTGCAGCTTTAAAAGATCTGAGAATCTGTTATGGTGTCTGTATATGTGGGTACAAAAGAAGAGCAGAGAAAAGGGACAAGAGAAAGTGGGAGGATGATGTTAAAAGGGAAGGAACATCTACTCCAACCAGGGAATTTTAAAGGACCATTTTTATTTAATAGCCTTCACTTTTTCAGCTCAGTGTAAAGACCCTGAACACTTTCTTGAAGAGCAGCAGAAAGCCAAGGTACTGGAGAGAAAGGATGATGTGCAGACTAGGGAAGAACAGTGCTGAGATGTACTAATGTACTAATTACTAGTGAGTGAGTACTAACAGTACTAATGTTTTAACCAGGCACTCCCTGAAAAAAATTTATTTGTCCCCATACTTGTGATTTAGCCAGAAGTATTTTCTACCCTGAGCACAGGAAATAAGTCCCATACGCTCCAGCACATGCACAACAAAACCTAGCATTCACTGCAGCTCCCACTGTGCCATTCCATAGCAGGTGTGGCTGCTGGGAGCTGTCCTTCAGTGTCCCACAGCGAAATGAAAGACCCATCCCATGGAGAGGTCCCCCACGTTGAGAAATGAGCTGTGGGGATGGTCTGCAGGGGCTGCATTCACCTACCCACACCCAAACACACTCATGCACACACTACACGCTCTGGTACCCTGACCAAGGACACCTTGGGGACATCAGTCTTCTCACAAATACTCCCTCTTGGGCCATCCCTGTCACTGACAGGGAGTTGCAGCCTCAGAAAAACAAAAACACAATGCTGAGAGGTGAAGAGTGGCACACCAAGCTCTTGAGGCTGCCCACAGCCCTCCCCCTCAGCACTGATGGGACTCCATGTGTCTCCCTTGGCACGTTTTGTGGGTACACAGACCCCAGGGTGACACGGGTGGCTCCTTTTTTTCCTTCTCCATGTGTTGACTAAATAATAGCAAGGTTGTGGCAGATGGTGAGGAAATCATCCGAAGATGAGAGGAAACCGAAGGGGTTAAATGCAAATCCATGCCTCCGCCACTTGGTTAATTCCTCGGCAGCCTGATCCTGTGTGGAGATCATTCAGGCCAGAGAGAGGGACTGCCACAGTCCCCAGGGGAGACCCCAGAGAAAAGACTCATATTTCCTGTCCAGGAGGATTAAGTACAAGGCCATTGACAAATCACAGTAAACATCTGGATGTGAGCACTCCATCTATCAAGCCCCAATCCACGAAGCTATTCATTAATGAATTCAGCACATTCACACTGTTCTATATATAGGGCTGGCTGATCTTTTTAAATGTTTGGCTTCTAGGTGGTTTACATCTGTATCAACAAATTTTTATTTTTTGGGTAAAGCAATCTACTGTATTCTGCTTTTGCTTGTTTGATTGTCTAGAGTAATTCTTTTGCCTTTAAAAAAAACCAAAACCACACAGAACCATATTTTCTGATAGTATATAAAAAATCCAATAGCTAAAACCCAACCATGTCCCTGCATTTTATATTGCTTTGCAATTTTAAGTCCAAGTTGCTCTGGAAACTTTCCATCACACAGGGATGGAAAAAACATTAAATAGTAATTGATTTTCTTTTCTGTATTTTGTTTTGATTAAAATGAGAATCCCTCTCATTTATCTTCAGAGAGAAAGTAAGCACTGAGTAAATGGTCTGGTTAATTCAAAAGTAATTTGATCAGAACATCCATAATTTACATTGACTGGAACAGCAGGAAGGATGCTGAGCACTACCAGATATCGAGCTTATTCATTTCAGCAGCCTACTTACACTATGCTTTACATCTTGTTCATGTAAACTGCTCTAAGAACGTCTAATGACCCACATGTTATAAGGGGGGGACTTACATACCACCGTGCCCTCAAAAGTCATCTGTTAAGATTGAATAACACTCCAGCCTGCTCTCAGCAAACAGGGCTGTGGAGCTGAGCATGTTGTTTTCCACACAGCTGTGCCAGCCTCTTTCCAGAGGAATCTGCAGCCTTTGTCACTGATATTGGTGGAATCTGCAGTTGGCCCAGAGGTTTTTCACAAATCCAGCTGCGACAGGATATTTTCAATTCATCCTCAAAGCTTTGCACTCTACCAGACAGCATGAGCCATCCAAGCTTGCAATTTATAATTCCCCCCCCTTTCTGACTTCCAGTGCTTTGCTGTGGTGTAATCTTCAACACCAGACTTGATCTTAGAGGGGAAATCCCATTCGGTGCCTTTATTCTCTGTTCAATTCCAGGAGCACATAGCTGTGCTCTCAGGGTTTTGTCACAATGGGGTGGGCCAGGTGGACAGTTCCAACTGGGATAACCCAATTTTAAAACAGGAGAATGAAGACAAGCAAGTGCAATCTGAAGGAGCAATCTGCAGAGCCACTCAGCTATACCCCTGCAGTTTGATCTTCACTGCCAGTGCAAATACCCTCACAAGTGAATTTTGCTTGTATCAGTGCTTCTGTAACAGCTGTGCTCCATGCCAGTGTCTGTTCCTGTATGGAAAGCGTGGTGTTTCTGGGCAAACTCAATCCCTCCTTATCAGTCAACTGAAAATACTCCATTTTCATCCTATGCCATCAAAGTCACACCAACAAAAAGCTCTTACTCATTCAAGATCAGGCCACTCACTCAGGCTGTGAGGAAGAGGGACAGGAATAAATCAAAGATTTCATGTCTAGAACAAATGGTGACAGCGGTGTCTGGTTTAGGTGATCAGTCACTTCAAGCTGTCAGCTGACAGATTTGTACTTTCATGTTTTGTTACTACCTACGTGGCCAGTGACACTCCAGAATCCATTCCTCTGTCACACACAGACACAGATTAAGCTGCACAGGCTGCCTTAAAAAAAGCTAAATGGTGTGTTTACAAATTAATATATTTTAAGAGTGGAAAAGCATTGAGGAATCTCATTCAGATTTTGTGCTCATTTCTAATTTTTAAGCAGTCATGGATCAAGGAAAATCAAAATACACGATGCTTATTCTGGTATAAAATTATGAGTGAACTTAGTAACTACATTCTGAAAACATTTAAGTGAGGGGAAACTGAGGTTGAAACCTACTCATATATAGGAAAAAGAGCATTAGATTGCTTTGTGAGCACAGATAATTTAGCCAGCTGAAGGAAATGCTCTGCCATGAAACTAGAGGACCAAGTGTACTGATGGTTTAAGCAGGAGAGGGCCGTAAATGAATAATTAAGTGGACAGGAGTAATGAAACAGCTTTACCTGCACTGAGTCTTCAGCTCTGGAGAGGCCCCAGGGGAAACCCTCCACATGAATACAGTATGTTAGATACACAGCAGATCCCATTTGCCTGTCTTTCCAAACTAAGGGAGGAATGAAGGACCCACCCAGGGATTTGCTAGTTAAAATTCTGACAAAAGTAGAATTCCAGTATGCAAAAGTGTTACTATTTATTTATTAATTAGCATGGAAAAATATGTGACAAGAAGAAAACCAACTAGCACAGAGGCAGTGATTCTCATACTCATCAGTGACAATCAGAAGAGAGACTGCTCAAATCAAAGGAAGGACATTTATGATGTGTCCTTGTGACAGTGTAAACAAGTCCTTTGTGGATGTGTGTGAAGGGGAGGAGGGCGACGAATGGAGGAATATTGTTTTATCTTCCACATGTGTGTGGAGGGGCTGAAGGAAAGGTTTGGGGTATGAACAAAGAACAGTGAAGAACAAGTTGAATTTATTTTTTGTAGCCACTCAATTCCAGATTGGTGTAGGGCACACAGGGTTTTTTGGGGTACATCCACTTGCTAGGTCCAGGCTAGCTCTAGTCCTCTGGACATTCCCAGTGGAGTTGAACTTTACATTTGAGGTAGATTTGGCTTGGCAATGGCAATGTATCATGTCACTAATTCTAACCCTCTCCTTCAACACCTTTGTGTTTCACAAAATACCACTACTCTGTAATACCTGTTTTAATCAACTGAGCAGAATTCAACCAATAATTACCACTTTGTAGTTGAATTGGGATTTTCAAAGCACTACCACATCAAAACTTTAACAATATTTAACAATCTGCAGATGAAGACAAGTGCCAAATTATTGTTGCAATTGATTTAGGAGCAAAAAAAGAATCTAATTAGTGATGTGTTAAAGTCAGTGGAGCTATGCAGCTTTGCACTAGCCAATGAATTGATTTTATACATTTAGTATTAATTCTTATACAATTAGTTAGCAGAGGTGGTTGCTTATGGTGTTGTTAAACTCTTTATATTTGACAAGAAGTAAAATTTAAAAAATTTAGAATAGCGGTATTAAAAATAATAACAAATTGGAGGAAAAAAGTTATGAATAGGGAACATCAATCTATTCTTTCTAGTTTGATTATGGCATCTATAAGGAGCAATACCAAGCATCTTCATGTATTAAAATCCTCTGTTGTTATGAGAGCAACCAAAGGCAAATAAGCATTCCAGAAAATGGGACATGAGGACTTTTACTGCACTAGTTTCTTATTAGGATGAAAGTGCTAATTATGCCTTCTTTAGGTTCAGGACAGTGAAGACGGCTGTCCAGCCAGACAACATAATGTCCAATTTCCTTACTGCTTATACTGAAATGAAGTTAAACCATCAGGACCACCCCAGTCCTTGTAGGAGCTTCCTTAGCAGGACAGAGTGGGATGCAGTGTACTGGCGAGTGTATCCTGCAGTCCCTGTGGATTCCTGGCTGCTGCTGCTACCTGGACATTGATTTCCAGGCTGGAGCCACACGACCCTGCCTGATCTACAACACCAAGCTGAGACAGTTTCGTGGATGCAAAGAAACCCTGAATAGCCTAAGAAATGAAGCAAGAAGTTGTAGCTGGCTCCTAGACTTTGGACACGGAGTTAAAGATGGAAGGGAAAAAGACCTTATCTTGCAAATGTCCCAAAGCCTGCTATGCTAGTGACTACTTGGCTTAGCTTGGCCTCAGCTTAATTAAGTGTGCTCCTCAGTTCCTTAATCCCTGAGTTTACATCATTCCTTTCTTCTCCCTAACCTGGGATATTTGAAGGCAAGACATGAGCCTCACACACACTCCCCAAATACACTTTCTTCCTGAAACCACGTCACAAGCAGCAGAAAACCTGCACGTTCATCAGACTGTGCTCACTGTCCTCTTTGGTTTCCTTTAAGTCAGCTTCTCCCGCTTTCCCCTAACGTAGGTCCGATAGTAGAAGCGTAGGAAGAGAGCCAGGAGGCTGAGGATGTAGAGGAAGACTGCGGTGTTGAAGCCATCAGGGAACGGGCACTCTGTGAAGAGGTTGTAGGAAGAATGAGCAGCAATGGCCACAAACTGGCACTGGAAGAGGTGGAAAAAAGAAGCAGCCAGATTAGGGAACCTACATGAGATACACCTCAGCTGGCCATTGAGACCATCACAACTATCACAACATGCTAGCAGTGTCCTCAACCCAGAGGATCACTTGCTTGCCTATCCTGACATCCCTGGTAACCTGCTTTTCAAGCCCAGCAGTGTTTTCCCACCAGGAAAGATGCCCATCAAACCTGGAGGTTTAACCAATCCAGCCTCTCCTGCCCTTGGCCCATTTCTCTGCCACAGTGCAGTAACTGAGATGTTGGAATATGGAAACTGAAGGTGGGAGATTCCTCTTCCACAAGTGGTAATCAGGTTATTATACCCATAATTATTTTGATTTGTATTTTAGCTTGCAGAGAGGTACTACCTTTATTCATTTAAACATTAAACATTAATCCTTTTTTTTTTTGTATTTTACCAAGTCACTTGTCTCAATACCCTGAAGCAATGAGTTCTACCTACCAAAAAGCTGTTAAATAATTTTTTTCCCTGTCCTATAATTTGCATTACAAATACCTTTTTATTTCATGCAATGCTTTCTTGTTCTGCTTTGCCATGCAGGCTAAGTGAGAATTCTGGAGCAGCCTTCACTGCAGCACCATTTTACATGGATCCTCTTCCCCTTCCCTTGTAACTGCATGCTTTCGGTTTGCAAAGCCTCTCCTTGAGTGAAAAAAACTCTCCTACAACCACTGTCCTTGTCTGGATCATTGCATTTATGCTGTATCTTTGAAAAAACACAGGGTTTTCAGGATTTGTAACTTCGTCAGAGACGAGGGAAAGAAAATCCAAAGGGATTTTCTAGAGAAAGAGTAAAACTCATCTATTTCTCTTTAACTGGCCTGTTTGTCTGAAGCTAGAGATACCCTTCCTTTCTGAAGGACCTGGATGAAGGCTCCACAATCTGCTGCCCTACTGAGAATCCAAAGTTTCCCTGAATCACTGCCCCTACCTCTCAACGTCAAGCTCTGTTTTCAGTGCTCCATATGCCTCATAAAAAGGAGGAATCCAATTGCTAAGTTTTCTCTCCCCTTCTCATTACAAAGCTGTGGATAATTAGTTTGATATGGTCACTGAAGGCCTCTTGATAGTCTTGTGAAAGCAGCATTTGGAGCGGTCACCCATGGCTTCACCTCTCAGAGTGGCACATGAGGGCACCTAGGGACGTGCTGCTCTCTGTGGGCAGCAGACAGAGATTGAGCCAGTGAGGTGACAGACAGCAGGGGCCATCACACCTGACCTGTGGGAGGGCAGGGATGAACACTTGGAGCTAATTACCAGCTGCAGGATGGTCAGGTAACGCTTCCACCACAGGTGCCGGTGCATTTGCGGTCCTAGGCTGGCCAGGGCGTAGTAGCCATACATGAAGATGTGGACGAAGGAGTTCAGCATCCCAATAAAGAAGGCTAAGGAGTGAAGAAGTGAGGGTGAATAAGACATATAACCCATTCCAGGCTAACCCTGTGAAGGGCTCACAGCCACTATGATGATGCTTCCAAAGTACATCACATCCACCCCTGTGCATGAACATTCCGTCCAGGCTCTGCCGTGGAAGCACATCAGCTTCTCCCTTCCTTCAGCATCCAGAATCATTGGATGGGCTGGGTTGGAAGAGACCTGAAAGGCCATTAGCTCCAACCCCCAGGGCACATCTTCCACTAGACCAGGTTGCCCAAAGCCCCATCCAATCTGGCCTTGAACGCTGCCGGGGTTGGGGCATCCACAGTATACCCATCCCATATCAAGTGTTCAGAGACAGAGAAGAGCTTCAAAGGCAGAGCGGAGACTTTGATCATCTGACTTAAGCATTTCATACCATTCCGGTGTCAAGGCCGTGTAGCCAAAATGACCTCCCAAAAAAGAATGCCCCAGCATCTTGTATAGGGCCTACCTAGAGTGGCTTAGTACCCAGATGCTCCTCTTGCAGTTGAGCACAAGGGGGCAGCAGTCTGGATGCAACCCAGAACGGGGAACAGCCAGAGCAGGAAACAGAGAGCCAGAACTTGGGCTGCTGCCTCAGGCCCTCTGAATGGGGAGTGACGCCCTGCTCTGGGAGGAGATATGCGTAGACCTTCTGTAGGATTTTATTTTTTTCTGTTTGGACCCACTTTGTTGGCACACTCTCATTCTGAGTGAGGCAGTGGACATGGCAACCTAAATAGTCTCAAGAGCTGGGCAGATGGGATCATCTGAAATGCACATGTTTTTCACACCTTTGGAAGTAGGTGAGCTTCCTACCTGCCAGTCAGTCCATCTGTACTGTTAATGCAACCTCCACAGCCCAAAAAAGCCATGAGAAACAAAAGATTTTCTTGCAGCAGCATTTCTTACAGGCATACCTTGTCCTCCAGGCACGTATTTGACCCCTGACCACCAGTTGAAGAGCATTGAGACATGATGGTACACATGCAGAAAAGTCACCTGCTCTTGTTTCTTGCGCAGAATTAAGAAAACCTGAAAGAAGCCAGGCAAAGGAAAACCGTGAGCTCATGTGTTTAGACAAAAATTTCACAGTAAAAAGTTATAAAAATAGCTAACGATGAGTCTGAATCTCCCAAACCCATTTCCTCCACTGTTGATAAAAACTGGTGAAACTCTATAGAGGCAATAGAACTTATAGAGGGAACTGGAAGACAGAATTTCTTCCACAAAGCTCCAAATATTTTTATGTCTGGATTCAGGTCCCAAAGTCCAAAGGGGACACATCTGAGACTCTGACTGAGCTTCCATACAATTCACAGCTGCTTGGGTCTGGTCCTTTTCAGGACATAGGCTATATGTTTACTGCTACCAGACAATAACTCACAGAAAAACCACTGTGGTGAATGGCAAAACTCTCCTGGAATTTGCATTAGTAAAGAGAATGGTTTTGCTGTATGAATATGTGTCAGGTCACTGTGTTTCACCATGCACATACATGCACACACACAACAAAAAGTGAATCTGCTTTTCAGGCACTCAGGACTGGCAAAAAGCTGCTTTTGTTGCTGATGCAAACAGAGAAGGAATTGGCCAAACCCCTGGCACTAGGCCCGGGAAGGATCCACATGTTTATTCACATTTTGGTGGGTTGTCAACTTATACCCCAAAGAGCTGTGAAGTGTCAAGCTAGGACACAGCTTTCTTCTGCTGGCCAAGTAGAGGCCTTGTCCAGTCAGTTAGTTCATTTACAGTGCTGAAGGAGACCCAAAGACAAGCTATAAAGAGGTGGGCTTTCAATTCCCCCCAGGACAAAAACCTTTAGTGCACAGCTCCAGGATAATCCATGGCAACAGAGATGCCAGGACTTGTCCACTTGCAGCTCCTTTTCTGCCCCACTGTCAATCTGCCAGCCAGGCAATAGCAGAACGTGTGTGGCACCAGCAGCTAAAATTTTGGGGGCCCACCTGGCAGTAGCGAGGGTTAAAGCCTCTCCCCTAGCACTGTGCCCAGCCTCTGGAAGGGTGCTGGGGAGGGAGTGTGTGCAGCCACCGGGATGGAGACAGGCAGCGAATCAATACAGGAGCAACCCAGGACATCAGTTCTGGCACGCTGCCCGTTTCTGACAAGGAGGTATCTGTTTCCAGACCCGGCCCCGCTGAGGAGCTGAGCCTTCCTTACCGTATCCAGCAGCTCGATGACTTTGGAGAAGAAGAACCACCAGCACACTCTTGCCATCTGCTGGGCAGCACAATGCACGGCACTTAGAGCTTTACCCAAAATCATCACATTTTCGACCACGCGCTGCATCCCTGCCCACCCGGGGTCTGCAGCAAGGGGGGAAAATTAAGGGGTTCTTTTTTGGTTTTGTTTGGTTTTGTTTTTTTTTTTTTTGGTCTAGATGGCAAGTCTCTGAAAAACTGAAGAGATAATATGATGCTTGCATCTGTTCAAAGCAAGGCACTGTAACTCCAAATTCAAACAGAAAAAACTCATACAGCATTTTTGGAAAGCTGACGCTGGTGGGCCCCAACCCCTGTTATGACCAAGGAATAGTTTTAGCCAAACTCCTCTGCTAAAAGAAGTGCTGAGTAAGATTTCTGTCATGCAGAGCAGAGGATGTAAAAATCAGTTTTCTTGTTGGAAGCGACCACCCAGAATCCTTATAATCCATGCAAAGAATCACATCTCTTTCAGAGGTAATTTGCAATATTGAGACTTCAGCTGGTAAGATCACTCTCTCTGCAGTGGTCGAAGAGCAAACTTAGATGGCTGGGTTGACTGAGATGATTAATTTTAGAGAACTAAAGCAAAAGTGCAACCACTGTTGAAGCAGACAGTTTAGTGGAACAGATTTACAGGCAACAACAAACTGGAGTCAAAGCCTTCTTAGCCATGCAAATTGCTATTTATGAGCAAAAGAATCTGCACGGGAGGGCAGGGCCTAAGGCAAACTTTCTCCAGAACTGTACCCTCATGCCCAGCTCACTCCGGCTGTAATCCACGGGCTGGCACAGGTAGCTGTAGTTGGCCAAGACTGAAGTGACCAGAAACTGAAACAAAAAGCAAATAGAAATCAATTTTCTGTTCAAGGCTATTTGTTCCAAAAAAAAGATGGGCATATTAATGCTGAGGTAGTAGAGTCTCAGTCTAATAGTCACTGACAGAAAATCCATGAACAAATAGTAAAAACCTAAAACAAAGTACTTCACATCCTGGTTGGAATCTCAAAAGGCAAATTTGGCCTGGGAAGATTTGTAACTCTTTGTGTAATCACTGGAGGGCTCAAAACGGCTTCAGCAGGAGTAGTGAATTCTAGGCTTCTGAGGGTCTCTGAGAAGACCCTGTTCTCCTCTGCAAAGATCACAGGCTGCTCAGTTTTGGTTGTTTGCATTTGCCTGTTCATTGGAAAGCCAAAAACTGGACCAAGTAACCAGTAGAACTGAACAAGCAAGCACAGAAAAGCAATTTTCACACCTGTCCTCAGATGGAGCAGCATTTGTTTAAAAAAAAAAAAGAAAAAAAAAAAGTGCAATTTGTGTTAATGTAACACTTGTGATACAAACTAAAAGGGCATATTTGTTGACATCAGAATGTTTCTGAAACCTATTTGGCCATATTCCCTCAAATAGTTTTCAGTGGCCTACATAAACTAGGGGGGACAGGCTTGTGGAAAGGCTTATGCATTAAGAACAAGCAGAAAAAAATGTTCTTTACGCTCTCAGCAGCAGGAAGACAGAGACTCCTGGAGAGAACTGCCAACTTTGGAAAATCATAGAATGTTGAGGGGTTGGAAGGGACCTTACAGATCATCTAGTTCCAACCCCCTGCCTTGGGCAGGGACACCTTCCACTAGACCAGTGGTTCTCATCCTCAGAGACAGATCCATCACTAGCCAGACTCGAGGCAAAATGAGGCCGTACCACATCCTCCACACACTCTGTGCCTAATGGGGAGATTGCAACTCGCAATTCATTCATTCAAGATGAATGAAATCCTGTGTTAATTTCATTAATGGCAGGAGGATTGAGAAATGGGAGGAAATAAAGTACAGCAGGACAATACTGCTCCTCTTGTGGCAAAACACGGACATGTCGGAGCCAGCTCCCACTCCCTTCAGCAGAATCCATCAGCAAAAGCTGTCTAAATGGCTCTGGAATTCAAACCCTTCCCAGGTGCTTACCTAGGAGCCAATCCTGCCTCCTCACCTCGTAGAACATGTAGCTGGACAATGCCACCATGGCCAGGTTGTAGGCGAGCAGCAGACCCCGCAGCTCCAGCCGCCTCCGCTGCCGCATGCAGGAGGGCCCCAGTGCCACCATGAAGAGGTAGGAGGTGAAGACAAGGGTGACTGGAACTGGGGAGTAGACCAGTGGCCACGGGTCTGTCCTTGGATCTGGGAAGCAAAACACACAGCCACAGCTGGCCCCTCCACACACTGCAGGGCGGATATATTTAATGATATTTAATTACTTTCCTTCAGCACCCTCGCTGGCAGAAGGAAAATTGGTGTCTCTGTGTCTTTGCAAAGCTGCACCACAGTCCTTCTGTGCTGACTTTGCCAAAAGGCTTTAGCACAAAGGTTTTAGCACAATTTTTGGGTATGGACTGCAGTACTGGAAGGCAGATCTTTCCTGGGATGAGCTGGAGCCCTCCTGGGTGAAAAGAGCAATCCAAGACACTGTGGAGGAAGGCACAGGAGCAGCCAAAGCAACAGTGGCTCTTTAGGATTGTAAATCTTTACAGCTAAATAATAAAAGTGTTACGATCACTGGTGTTACTTCCTTACAATCCTCAGGACATCTGAAATTCTCCACTCCTTCATTTTTATACCTGCTCACAGAGTGGAGTCTCTTAAAAAGCATGAATTCACTGGGAAATGCCAAAACACTTATCCCTGCTGAAACAGCTCTTCAGTCCTACAGCAAAGGGAAATTCAACAGATTTTCTGTCATGCCACCTCCTCCTAATCCTGCTCTATCACCCAGGATATGTTATATCAGCAAAAACATCCCAGGTGCCATTCATGCTTTCCTTTCCTGTTCCCAGTGTGATCACTGCTCTGCCAAACTCCCTCATTTTTTTATAAATGCCATACCAGTCTGGACAACTCTGTTAATCCCCATCCCTTCTAAACCTTCCAGTTCTTTACTATGGCTGTTATGGGCTGTATCAGGAGCTCTTTGATATTCCATTTCTGGATTTAACAGTTTGTCAGAGGTCCTGAAACCCAATTTACACTCTCTTGTGAAATTCCAAGTCCTGAAACATTTACAGTCTGAGCATTATGCCCCATGTCCTCCTCCTGCCAAAGCCATCATGCAGGCCTGCCGTTCTACCTTCCTGGCATTTTGTGGCTTTTCTTTACATCCAGAGATACAACAGAGCCCTTGGGGACCAAACTGAGCCTCTAACTACTGAAGATCTGTTGTCTCCTCACTGCAAAGTGTCAAATCTCAAGCACTGAGGAGTGATTACTGCCAATATTTCGTTTGATAACAGGTTTTACTGGCATCACAAAGAGTTTAAACCCCAAAGCACTATCTCTTTGGTCAGCTAAGCTTTCCTATGACACATCAATATGCATTAAAAAAAATTCACTTCCTTTAGTATTCCAGACTTAACAAGCAATCCCAAGCGTTTATTGCTCGTCGTCCTGTCAGAGGCCACTGGGAAATCCTCCATCCTTTCATTCCTTGCTGTGATCCAACTGAAGGGTCACTGGGATATGTGTCAAGGCTTAAGGGTAGTTTGTGATCATGGAGAAGGAAAAGTGGAAATCTGCCTAGTGAAGAAAATGTGGGCTAGTATAAGGATTGCATTCCTTCTAGGTTTGGTTTTCATGATCATGCTATTTATGCAGGAGTTCCCATTTTAGACAGCATCTCTACCTACCTCCACTTTCAAGAATCCAGTTGTAGAATTCCTGAGTCTTCTGCCAAGTTGAAGCCATCCCAAGTTCTGGAAAGAAATTAACTCAACTGAGTCTAGAGTAAGGAGGCTCCTTACACAAAGGCTCAGGACTACAGTTAATGAAAAGACAATAGTTTGCTTTCTAAAAATTTAGCTTTTAGACCAGGATTAAAGTCTCCTTTAAAAAAGGAAGAACGAGAACCCTGCCCTGCAGTAATTAGCTATTTAACTTCCAGGTTTTACTTATTTATAAATTTAAATAACTGATTATTTAATTTCCATATTTTGAGATTTTATGAAGGTTTCACGTCTAAAAAATGCTCTGTGCAGCTGCATGTGATCTGCCAGAACCAGGAGGGAACTGCCAGTACCACTGGGAAATCAGTCACATGGCATTTTTTCCTAAAGCAGTGTGGGCACAACATTCACGTGAGGACACACACCAGGTGTCATAACTGCATCCTTCTGCAGGTATTTTTGGATATTCCCAGTGCTGGAAGGCAGCTAGGGATTCATTCAGCACTGCTGCAGCTCCAGAGGTGTTAACAGAGCTGGTTATTTGGCTTTCTGAGGCCCCAGTTTATACATTAACTATATCTTGTGTAGGTTCCATAATACAGTAGATAAAGTAGAATACTTATATATATTATGATGATCCTCCTCTTCCCTTCTTTCCTTTAGCAGGGAGATGTTTTCAATGGCACTTGGAAGTTCGCCTAGAAAACACTTTTCTGCAGTTAGTTTCAACAGCTTGTGCTACCTGATCCAGTTCTCTCCATTAGCAGATACACAGGACCGGCTTCCTCCCAGTTTCATCTCCTGCTGGCACTGAGAAAAGCACATTTTCTCTTTTGACTCCTCCTCACCGGCTGTGACATCCCCTCCCAACATCGTGTCGGTGACCGACACACCCAAATTCCTCTCCTGCAGTTAATCCTTGCAGTCAAACTCCTTTTTGGGGTGTTCCTCTGACACAAAGCCCGAGACCCTCAGCAGGTGTCACACCCATCCTGACACAGAGACACATGCCCTTGTAATCCGGGTGGAATCTGCCAGCACCCAGATTAGTCGGTGATTATCAGGGGGCTCAGAGTCAATCCAGACGGGATTCCACACGGTTACATGCCCCCAAACAATCCACACGCATTCCAGCTCACTCCACTTCCCTTCCTCCCCCCCGCAAACCGTCGGGAAAAGCCAGGAAAGGAGGAGCAGACTCACCGCAGCCGCGCAGCTGGCTCCGAGCATCCCTTTCTCCAGGGGTGTCCCCAGCCGGTCGCGGCGCAGGTAGAGCCGGCAAGACAAGGAGCTGCAGGCTGCGCTCAGCTTTCTTCTCCACAAGGGAAGTGAGCACATCACCTGCTGGGACTCCCACAGCCGTAGGGGATCTTCATGCCTCTTCTTCAATTTCCCAGCGGCGGCCACCAAAACCCCACCGCGACCCGCAGGCACCGTGGGGTTGTCGCGCAACTTTGCCAGAGTAAGAGGTTACATCACATACTCCTCCCCCGCCTCTCCCCACACGGTTTATCAGATTAGGGGACTGGAAAGAGGAGGGAAAGGAATGCAGAAGAGGACTGGGATTCCACAGGAGTGAACCACTGACCTTTAGTGCCACGCTCGGGAGCCCGGCCAAGTGGGAACCGGGCCAGCATTTTTTCTGCAGGTTTCTTCAGGACATGCCACGACAGCTTTGCAGAAAGTAAAAGATGAGGGATCATGCCTGGAAACCAGTCTGTTCGGAGCACTCCTTCAGACCAGCACAGGGAGCTGTCAGCAAGCCTTTTGTGTGCTCAAAATAGGTCCAGAGCACCAAATGAGGGAGCAGAGAACAGTGGGAACTCACTCACTCACTCACTCACTCAAGGCAGGGAAAACTCAGCTGGAGTCACCCCCTTATATCCAGCCTGTGTCCCTGGCGGAGTCACGTTTACCATTTTTAATGAAATAGGAAAATGTTTGGAGGGGTGTGACAGTGATACCAAGTGATCTCCAGTGACCGCATTGAGGGAAAATGCAGAGAGCCGCAGTGATTCAGTCCCCCATGGGGGTACCAATGCAGAACCAGGACCCTGGACCCCCACCCTCCAAGAAACAGCCCAAAGCCAAGTGATGGGGTTCTACTTGGTCACCTGGGGTGTGGATACATCCTCTTCTTTTCCCGGTGGGCACAGATTATTAGCAAACTCCAAATAAAATAGGGGGTAGCTATCTCTCATACCATTGCCTTATGTCTGTCGCCAGATCCATCACAAACCCTTCTGGAGGGCAAAGCACCAAAGATTAGCTTTTCAAAGCAGCTTTAGGAATTAGGCATATCACGTGCTGGGAGTTTTTCATTGAAACACATCACGTGCTGATGCTGCTGGACAGCTACTCCATTTCTATGATTTATGGAACCTATGAAAGAATTTAAATAAATATTTTTGGGAAAGGTGATTTAGGATGAAGGTTTTGAATTTTGGGGGTCGGGTGCTAGAAGGGCAATCCAGTTTAGAAGAGGGTTTGACCGACCTTTGGTATCATATTGGTTTTTTGCTGACCCAGGTTCAGGGAGACAATTATAGTGAACTTTACAATTATAGAGAACTTTACAATTATAGAGAACATTACACACCTTTTTTTTTTTTTTTTTTCCAGAGCTTCCTATAAAGACCCTTTCTTGAAGTTTTCTAATTGGTCATGAAACAGCAGGTTTCATTTCTATATTTTTGGTGCCCCAGTCCTAAAAAAGGCTCAATGATTTATCTGTGTGAATCAACGGACGTGAATTGATCAGACCAGTCCTTTCTATCTGTCACATGTAGATGGGACTATATTTTATTATATCTATATGGCAATTTAAGTAATGTTTGTTGAGCTATTTATATTGATGTATAAGACTCAGAATTACAGACTCAAAACTTTTCCATCAAACTTTTTTTACCCCGGTGAAAAAAATTCACCTGCAGTGAATTTTCACAAATTTCATTTGGGGCAAACTATTTCATTGTTCACATAAACTGGATTTTTTTTTTTTTTTAATACCATGAAGCATATTTTATTTTTTAAAACCTTCCCAGTTCCTGAAGTATTCCCAGTGGTGCTGTTGCAGATGTTCACTAGCATGGCTGGCAGATGGAGAGATGTCATCAGTAACATGGTACTTTTACACTCCAGGAATGGGTGTCCTTTGATGAATGTCAGTACAACTGTAAGGGCAGCTCTGCAGGGACCGCACACAAAAGCCTCAGGGCTTTCACTCTCAGGAAGAACTCAGTAGGAAAAAAAACCTAAAACAACATTGCTCCTTCACTGAAATAGTATTACGGAAGCTCTGAATGCCAAAGTGAATTGGATTTTTCACTCAGTGACTTGGCAAGAAAAAATACATCCATGTATTGCAGGGACATGGATGACAGGCACAGTAATAAGGAACTCAGTTATGTAGAGTGTGTGACAGCTCAGACAAATCCATTAGAGATTAAAAAATATTTTAACTAATGAAAAGCCTGGCTATCTCCAGCATAGTTTATAGGTGGTTGCCACAAAATCATTATCAATAGCAAATACCAGCAGTAAAACAATCCTGAAGGCTTCCAGACCATGCAGCTTTTGCTGTTTGGTCCTATGATTGCTGTTGCTTCCAACGAAAGCTGTACTAAAAGCACAAGTTACCAAAGGAGACCTGTTTTAATACTTGAGAAAGACAAGGAGCAGGGGGCCACTCTCATCTGGATACCCAGACTATGTAGTGGTGCTGCTCTGAACCCCACAGCAGAGACTTGGCACATTACAGAATCACAGAATTCTCTGGGTTGGAAGGGACCTTAAAGCCCATCCAGTTCCAGCCCCCTTGCCATGGCCAGGGACACCTTCCACTATCCCAGGTTGCTCAGAACCCCATCCAGCCATGAACACTTCCAGGGATGGGGCAGCCACAGCTTCTCTGGGAAACCTGTGCCAGGGCCTCACCACCCTCACAGGGAACAATTTCTTCCCAATATCCCACCTAAACCTGCTGTCTGTCAGCGTGAAGCCATTGCCCTTTGTCCTGTCACTCCAGGCCCTTGTCAAGAGTCTCTCTCCATCTTTCCTGTGGGCTCCCTTCAGGTTCTGGAAGGCCACAATGAGGTCACCCCAAAGGCTTCTCTTCTCCAGGGTGAAGAACAAGATGATCTTTAAGGTCCCTTCCAACCCAAACCATTCTGTGATTTTCTGATCCCTTCTGCAGCAGAACACACTTTCAAATAGTATCACCAATCTGCTCAAATCAAAAAACCACCAAATAATAGCAGCAGGAATTTCAAACTGGGTCAAAGGATATTGAACTAGTTGAGGCACCACAGCCTTAACTACCAGCACACACTCAAAGATTTGATGTGGCCAGATACCTTCTCAAACTTGCACACACCTGGCATCACCTGAATGGTATCAAATTCACTTCCTATGCAATTCAAGTGGATCAAACTGCTCAAGTGTTTGATGCATGCAGATATTCAGATGCAGTGTTTTATATGCAGATTATAAAAATTACTGGTAACTTATGTATGGAACTGGCTTCAATGAGAGGTAAATATCAGAGCTGAGGATGCCACAGAACAGGAAGGAAGGTGACAAACCCACAAATCTCTCATTCAACTCATATCTACATCTGCACTCTTGTTAAACATGCTTCTTAAGGGGTAACACATTTATGAGTCAGGAGAAGTTCAAGGATCAGATTGTCAACACTTCCAGCAGATGAAGCACTACTTTGCTGCTTGGCAAGAGTGTCCTCCGGAGCAAGTTCTGAACTCCTGAAATGGCACCTTCGTGAATATGTTGCCAAGGGAGGTTTGTGTCATCTCCCCTAATTCATGCTTTTTAACAACCACCTCAGCTCTCAATTGCTCGCAACAGAAATAAATGACAGCTGGTTTTATGAGTACTCTCTCAACAATGGGGAACACAGTAATAGATGTTTTTACAGCAATAGAATTTCCCACAGAATAATAACTGAATGGCTGAGTTAGTTTTGCTAATATGCAATTACCAGTTTATATATGTTTCTGGGGAAATACAGTGGTTTCTGGTGACAATCAGCCATCATTAAAACACTCTGAAGACCTCACCAAACTTTCCAGTACATCTGGGTCTAGTCCACAAAGCTCTTGTGCATGAAAAAATCCAAACTCACATCTATTTAGAGCAAAAAGAAGCCCTTAAGAGGCACAGTGAAGCAGCTGAAGCTGCTTCTGGCACAGGGATTCTGTTTCTTGATTGCCTCACTTATGCACCATGCAACCAACTGCACAGACCTTGAAAGGTGTAGAAGAGATTACAGGAAGGAATTTTTGGCAGAGGTACTGAGCAGCCTGTCTCTGTGCATAGGACTGGGAGATTGCATCAACTCTTGTGTAAATTATGGTCTTAAACCCCAGTATTTTAATTTTACTAACATATATTTTTCAGTTTAACTAATCCATGGGGGTCTCAGAAAAGTCATTCAGCCTCTCTGTGCTTCACTTCCCAGGGCTGTAAAGGAGAAGGAAACCTTGTCTTTCCCACAGGAGTGTGGTGAAGGTGACCTGCAGTGAGTGGAGAGCCAAATCTGCCATGTTCCATCCATCTGGGTGCAAACTAGGGTACTTCTGGCTCTGGGGCTGTTGTCTTTGTGACCTTGGGCCAGTAATTTCAAGTGGGAATCATCTAACAAAAGCCCTAAATTTAGGTGTCTGCATCTAATGAACTTCTGCAAGGCTTAAGGGAGTTCTAAGGGCTGATCCAGCTGTCCAGAGAAATGTGCTGACATTCAGGGTGCCCCAAGGTATCTCACCTGAGGTCCCACTGTTGTGGTAGGCAAAGGATTCCTGCAAGTTCCGTGCTGTATCTGTGAGATCCACGTGAATATCAGAGCTATCTTAAGGCATCTCCAGTGGCCCTGGACACCTACCTATGTACAGGCATCTGAATTGAGTCCTCTTTGCTTTTAGACCCACCCTTTGTCAGCCTTGCCTACTTACTTGATCAGTTCTTTGAGATAAGAGCCTTCTCTCATGATGTGGTTTTGTCACCCAGCACCAGTCTTGGTCGTGGGAGCCTGAAACAGCCCTGTCTCCAAAAGCATTCCCAAGTAACTCCTAGGCCTAGAGAACTCAGAAACCTTCAACTTTCATCTCAAAATCTGCTGTCCTTTCAGCATGTCTTGAATCAGTGTTATTTCAAAGTTGCACCGTGACTGGCAAGGAGAAGGGACTTAATGCTGACCCCAAACATCATTCAAAAACCTCCCAGAAATGAGCTTAAAAATATGTCTTGATCAATTGGGTAATAACAACCTCTTATAGAAAAAAAACCCAAAAAACCAAAACCCAAACCTTAGGCATCATGCTAGCAACAAGGATTTTATGCCAAGATCTTGGCATAAAAGGAGTGAGAAGCCAAAAGAAAGAGCAGGTGATGCGCCTGCATTTAGACATCCAAGGGATGCCAGGAATATTGTTCTAGTCCTAGAGCTCTACAAAGAACACAGAATGAACTTGATTGTCCAAGGGCTCCAGTAGAAGCAGCCTGTGGATCTCCAAACCCAGATCTCATGGCATTTCCAATATGCTGGAGCCATGGGTAGAACACAGATTTAATTCCTGGTATAATTAGTGCAGTACCCACGTAATGAGAGTACAGTGCTGATGACTGCTGTCTCTTGTTTTTCCATCCGAAATCAAGGGAATACAGAATCTCCATATACCTGTCTCTTGGTATGTTGAAACTTGAATGTTTCAGTGCTTCTGAGAGCTTTCTTTTTCCATTTCACTCCCACACAAACCCACCAACAGCACTGAGCTGAGAAATTAATTCCGACCAGCTGTTCCTATTGAAGGGCGAGCACATAATAGAACTTGCCACTACCATTGGAGAAGGGATTATTTTTCCTTTTTTTCTCCCCCTCTGCTTTCTGATATTCCTCTACTATGTGCACTCAGCTGATCAAACATGCCAGTCATACCAGATGCTACTTCAGAAGCTGAAGAGAGACATTAAATGGTGCACAAACGTTGTGCAGGCCACCTGCAAATGTCTGGGGTTCACACTATAGGAAAGAGGATGCTCTTGTAATTGAAATGCTGCTGTTGAAAGAAAATAACGTGTATTCTGTTTTTAAAATCAGATGCTCTGAATTACCACACCAACATCTGTCAGCCTCATGGGGATTCTGGAAGTCTAAGATGACTTGTCCTTTTTTTTTTTTGTTTGCCTGGCAGATACCTGTATCATCCTCCCTCTGCAAAGATGTGTCCACCAGATTAGACTCACCTAGATCCCTCTGTGATGGTACCATGCTTTCATCCCCTTCTGTTCCTGTCCTACACCTGGAGAAACCTCTGCACAGAAATTAGTATGGCTCCTTTTCATCATCAAACTTTTCACCCTAATTATGCCTGCAAATCGCTGACATGTGGTGGTCAACCAGGCCGTGATGTGTCCCCAACTCCTTCCATTTCACCTTTTATTCCCATTTTGCCTGCTCCTGCCGTTATCCTGCCCATGTCTGCAAAGCATGGATCGTGTCTAACATGCAGATTGCAGGCTCTGCAGAGTCTGATTCCCTGTGCAGTGACTACCAAAGCATTTATGGCAGCAATAAAAATTGAGGATGCAAAATCCTCTTTCCTCCTCTAATGATCTGGTACATCTGCTCCCAGTGATCTGGAAGCCAAATAGAGCAGATATTTATAGGAGCCAGAAAATGAGCAGTTTGACTTTCCAACTTCCAATGGTGGATTTTGGAGCCAATAGGCAGCACAGAGTGTTCTGATCTCTGTCTTCTAAAGCAATTACTGTGTGGAGAACAGCAGACACCTTTCTGAAATTGCCTTATATTTACAATAGCAAAAAAGATTCAGTTTTGTCGAGGTCCATTCTGAATCTCTATCTGTGTGTGAAATAGAAGATTTCCCCTTCAGTTAACGTAACTCATGACAAAAGACAGTGACATGAAATCCTTACTGAGCCAACAAACCCCTCCACACAGAGAAAATGACATCTCTACTGGGCAGGACTTTGGCTGGATTTTATGTATTGCTCTCAAAGTGATGAACACTGTGTTCAAGCTCTCAAGGCCAGGTTGGATGTGGCTCTGAGCAACCTGGGATAGTGGAAGATGTTCCTGCCCATGGCAGGGCGGTGAAACTGGATGATCTTTAAGGTCCCTTCCAACCCAAACCATTTTGGAATTCTCTGAAAACAGCACTGGTGATTCACTGGAGAAAAACTACCATTCCCCTTCCATCTATTGCAGAAAAAGGATGTGGTTGGCACTTCCAGTTCAGATTCCTTGGGCCTGTGGTGAGTCAGTCAATAACAGAAGGGCCATACACAGTCAAACAGCTGCAGAGCTGGATCATAAAAGTGACGTGACTCCTTTGCAACTCCCCAAGGTGTTATGAGGTTTAATTACTGTTTTATTCTTAGGGATCCTCACAGAAAGGCAATCTGTTCATGGCAAAAATTGTTAATATCATTGCTGCTGCTGGCAAGTGCAGTCCTGGTAAAGGTGGCAACAAATGAGCCAGAGTAACATGCAGGAATTCCCTCTCCTCCTGTTTTCCATTTCCCTGCAACTTCATTATGTACTAGGGAAAGTTAACCTGGCCTTGGCACAGGTCTTGTCCTAATTCCAGGCTACAGGCCAAATCCTGAGGGATGATGTGGGCTAGCAATACTACTTTGGTAGCTCACTGTACTTCAATAGACTTAATCCTTCCTTCTGATCTTCACTACTGTGAGAAGTTTGGAACCAATCCATTTGGTATTGTACATGCTCCTTTGTTTTGTGGGTTTGTCCTTATTGCCCTACAGTGCTTTGAGACACAATCTTCTATACACAAGTGTGGAAAAAACACAATGATAGAGTATTCTCCTAGCTGGAAGCCAACAAACCACCCCGTGAGAGGAAAACACTGATCCCTGCCACAGGAGATGCGATGGAATACAGAGCAGGCACTGACCTTGGAAAGAAAGCCTGGTTCTGAGTATGCAGGTCACATACCACTGTCTCATCTGTTTGTTAAAAAAAAATGGAGGGTGTACAATTTGTCTTCATCTGTCTTATTGCAGATGAAGGAAGCCTTTTAATGACTTTCTGCCAGGAGGAGATTTAGACAATTAAAATATGATAAAATGACTCTGTAGCTAGCGAGGCCCAAACTAACAATATAAAGAAAGCAGACAGGAAAAAAAAGGGGCCTCCTTTTGCAAAAAGATGTCTACATGGCTCATAGGCTTTCTTAAGACTGCAGAGATTGTGCACTGAAATTAGGATAACATGCTGAGCCCCAGGATGATAGCTCCATCTCTGTGCTAAGTAAGTAAGGAAGAAGATTTAAAGAGAGATTTGAAGGTTTCCTGCTGCCCCTTGCAAAAGCATCTCCAAAGGCATGCATTTAGGGCACTGATGAATGCCAGCACAGGCAGTCACCGGGCTGGTTTGCGCAGTGCCAGAATCACCCTCCACTCAATTCATCACTAGATCCCTCCCATCTGCTTACAAAAGTATTCACTTCGGGATTTCACAGCCTCACCTGCCCAGCCCCTCTCTCCAGGAGTAATGTCTCAGCCAAAAAACAGCTGCCACCAGTAAAAGGTGAAGAGAGAAGGGCCTCATGTCACATCTGAGAGCTCGCAGTGGTATCCTGGGGAGCTGGTGATAGTCTTTCAGCACTGTGGGAGGGGTGCAGCAAGGTTTCCACCCCATGAATGGCAGTGATTTCTCATAAAGAGGACAGACCAGCTGTGGCCCCAAATTAATAGAATAACCCACCCCTTGGCACTATCAGGAAATCACTTCTGTTGGGGCCCTTATACCTCAGTTAAATGGATTATCAGAGATATCCTGTAGATCCCAGGCAAATATTCATTCTCTCCGAGCTACTCGGAAATCAGCCATAGATGCCAGCGCTCAGCTGTGGGCTAGGGACTTATGCCAGTTATTTTATTACCTGATTTTCTTTTTCGCCATGTAGCCATGAGTCTTTAGTCATGTCTCAGGCATCACAATCTCTTCTTCTGTACTTGGGAACATTTAACAGCTGCAGGAAATCTGTTAAAAAAGTTGATTTAGCAATAGAATCATGGACTTTCCTGGATACTAGGATCACTGAGTCCAGCTCTTGGCCCTGCACAGACACCCCAGCAATCCCACGCTGTGCCTGAGAGCGTTGTCCAAACACTCTTGGAGCTCTGGCAGCCTTGGGGCTGTGACCATTCCCTGGGGAGCCTGTTCAGTGCTCCACCACCCTCTGGGGGATGAACCTTTTCGTGATATCCACCCTACCCCTCCCTGACCCGGCTCCAGCCGTTCCCTGGGTCCTGTCCCTGGTCACACAGAGCAGAGATCAGTGCCTGCCCCTCCTCTTCCCTCATGAGGAAGCTGCAGAACTGCTGTGAGGTCTGACCTCAGGATGCCCTGCAACTGGACTATTGTGCTGAATGAAAGATTTTTTTTTCACTGTGGATCATGAGAGGGAATGTTTGAGAAATGCTGGCACAATTTGTACCAAAATGGTCCAACTCATACATCTCCTGGAGAGGACTGGCAAGTGTAAATCATAGAACGGCCTGGGTTGGAAGGCAGCTTAAAGACAACCTAGTTCCAAGCCCCTTGCCATGGGTAGGGACATCTTCCACTAGACCAGGTCCCTTCCATAGAACCATGAGAGGATCTAAAGACACTTAAACCCAAGATGATGCATCTTACAGGAATGCATTCGCTTCCAAATATGATGTTCTGGCTTGAATGCCACCCTCAACAGAATTTTAGCCTCTTCTGCCATCACTTCTTCCATGGTCTTTGTTCACACAGAGATTTTGATGACCTTAAGCTTTCCTCCACAGCTCTTCAGTCGCTAGATATACAGCATTTCATTTGACCTCCTCTGAAGCCTCTTAAATTTGCCTGCTTCTTCACCAAAATGCAGTGACCAGTGACCAAACCGTGTTGTCCAATAAAAAACACCTAAGGGGGAAAAAACCTTCAATCACTTCTGACATTTCTCACTTTGTTTTTTTGGGGTTTTTTTACATATAGTACTCCTCTCCACAGTGCTAACTCCCTTAAAAATGTAGTAAAATGGTGAGATTTTTGAGAAGTATAAGTTTACATCACATTTATCTCAGAAATGAAGAGTTTGAGAGTATTATTATTAATCTTAGTGAAAAACTGTAATTAAAAAAAACCAAACCAAACAAACAAAAAAAAAAAGAAAACCAAAAACAAATCACCAAACAACTCTGTGGGAATTGCTTAGTCACTACCTTGTACTTTGTGCAAAATAAATAAATTTGTGCTGAGTAAATCAAATGTTAAATGCCACGATATCAGCCCTGGCAAGAGGATATGCTCCTTTTGCAAGGGCTGAAAGGAGGATGCTGCTGGACAACTCTCACCTGAATTTGTCAGGGAGGTGATAGCAACCAGGCTTTGAGATGGACTGGCCGAGTCCTGTGCACACACAGACCTGGCAGAAAAAGGGGTGGTAAGGTTGGAGCCTCAGCAGGTGTGGTGTGGTATGGTTGTAACCTGCAAGATTCACAGCATTCTACCTCTCTGGGCTACTGCAATTAATTAATTAATTAATTAAGCAAGACTAGGGCGATGCACCGTGTGCTTTTCTCTTTTTTTTAAACCTGGTTTACTTTCTCTTTTTTTTTTTCAGATTAACAGAGAATTATCACTGACATCTCTGACCTCTGCTGAATTTCCATTTCCCTCAGGTGAGCAAACTACAAGGCCAAATCTATAAACAGAAAGCATTATGTAATTTATTAAGACTGGAATTGAGTCCCATCAGGAACTGTTACAGTTAGGATGGATTCTAAGCTAGATTTTTTTTATTTCTACCACTAGAGGCCTGTAATGTGCTGCACATTTGGAAAAATCCACATTATGTCAGTGGCACGGGAGTACCATGAGTACAAATATGCACCGTGATTGTAAAGAAGTTTCTACATATTTAATTTCAACTTCTGAAGACAACTTTCTGCCAATGGCAGAACAAGTTCAAATAAGCAACTTTTCAGGAGTTTAATAAGAGAAAACACTTAATAAGCAAATCACTTAATATTTATGAACATGAGCAACTTTCCTCAGCTCTCTTTAAAACCCTGAGTTAAAAGAGACTGATCTCTTGTGTAACATTGCTTAGATTGGGATTTACTGAACAGCCAGCCAGCCAGCTGGTTTCAAGTTAAGAATAAATAGAAATTTAGGAATAAATATTCACAGCTAGTGTGTCTGTGCATTTTTGATAGTATAGCACATCTGACATCTTCACTGGTGTTGGTGGTCTGGAAAAAGTACCTCGCCTATGCATGAAGTATTAATGCTATTAGAGTAATACTTTTTTATTCTAAATTAGTCTTAATAGATGAGTATTTCCAAAACAATAGTGCTGTTTATCATGTTGGGGGGGTTGTTTTGGTTTGGTTGTCTTTCATGTTGATTTGGCCACCTGATCACTCTGCGTTTCTCTGATAGGCAAATTTTCTGCATGCATAGAGAAAACTTTTCCGTGGATTTCAGAGTAACCCCTGAGATCCGTCTGTAACTGAATCTCTGTGGGTAAAAACAAGCTGAGCACTCAGATTGGTGGTTTTCTCCTCCTGACATCTCCCTAGTCCAGGTCTAATAGTTACTCCCTTACAAGCTGGCCATAGGTCCACGGGCAGAGCCACTGACATTTCACAATATTCATTTCAGAGCTGCTGCTTCATCCTGAAGAGCACATTTCTTCACAAGTCACTGCACACCTCTCACTGGAGGTGTCTGCAGAGGAAGGCAAGAGATGGCAGCAGAAATTGCTTCCTGGGATAAGATTCATCTCACCTAAGTTTACCCACCTGAAAGTTAGATGTCTTCAGCAAACCCACAGACACTGGAGACAAACCAGTGTTACTGGGAGGTGAGTCACCGTGCCTGTCAGCTCCACCATGAATCACCAGTTAGCGGTTTTGTACTGACAAAATAAAGAGCCCAGACAATTAACTGAGGCTTTACGCCTGAGTGTCATCGTTCAAATCAGGGGAAATATCCCTTTTGCTGCCCCCAGTGCTGGGTATCGATGGCAGTACTGCAAATATGCAGCTGTGGAGCTCTCTGCTGAGGGCTCTGTGAGGTAATTTCTCTTTGTGGGACATAAAGCTAGCAAAGTCGAGTGTAAAGAACTGGAGATGCTTTGATTTGCCGGTGCTGCCTCCCCCAGTGCTGTGGGTGCTAAGTGACTACATAAAACGTGAGGGAGTCAGACTTACCCAGAGCCCCGTGGCCAGTTCTCTGACAGCCACTGATGGGACAGCGAACGGGCAGGGCTGTGACATCCCCACAGGAGGTGGTGTGCTTTCCTGTCCTTCCCACGCCGGGGCACTGCCACCGTCCCTCTCTGAGCCCAGAACCAGGGGTCATTGCAGAGCCTGAGCGCAGCAAGGCAGTGAAAAAGCAAGAGGAGGAGGCGTTTTGGAGGTGGAAGCGCTTCCCTTGCCACCCAAGCCAAAGCCTGAAGGTGACTCATCCTCCTCTGCACTCGCTCTCGAACAGCTCCTTCATGCGCTGTTCTTCCCTTCCTTCCCCTTCCCCTCCTTCCCTTTAGAGGTGATCCAAAAAGTCCTTCTTTCCCCAGAAACTGATCTTTTTTTTGCTTGGTCACTGGTATATGCAGCCCTGTTTTTATGTATTGCTTTAGGCACTGCACGAGTCTTAAGCATTCACTGCAGAACAGGGCAGCAAATCTGACACACTTGGTGGAATAAGCATTCCAAGTCAGGGGCTCAGCAGATATAAACTGATGTGGCTCCAGAGAAAATATGACCCTCAGTACTCCCTTTGTCTCTTGGGACAGCAAATGCAAAATGCCCCTGGTGAAGACTTTGAAAGCAGACTGGTTTAAACTGGGCACAGCTTTGCTGATTTTTAAAACTGTGCTGCTTCTAATTCACACCAGCATGGGAATGTTCGATAACAGCCTTATTGTGCGCTTCGGCGCCCAGCAAAACCCATCTTCCCACACACAGAAAGGAGGTGTCTGCTAAAATTAAACGTCATTCTCGTTAGCATTGTAACACACTGAATTTTCGTGCTGAAATGTGGCATGTGGAAGAGCTGATAAACAAATCCTCTGGGCTGAGGCTTCAAACAGGAGAAGGCAGTAAAGCAGAATTATGCTGCCTCTCCCCAGCTGTAGATTTGGTGCTGTAACTCTCTGGAACAGAGGCCATCTGAGCCTCGGTGTCCCTGGCACACTCATCCTAACAAAGCAGAAGAGCCAGAGGACTCAGTGACCCTGGGAAGCTCATCAGCTTCTCCCTCCAGGAAACTCACCACGGGAAGCCAGCATTCCCTTCCTGGGGTTGTTAAAGGATACACACACCCCTGGAGTCCTCAGGGAAGGCTTCCCTCCTCTCTTTCTCAAGGCTACATCAGTAAGCCGATGCAAATGTTTCAAAAAACTGCATGGGAAGTACAGAAGCATCCAACTCGTCCTAAAACAAGTCCTTCAGCCTGGCTGAGGCTGCCCTTTAGGCAAACATCTTAGCTTTGCACACACGAGACAGGCTCCCTCAGCTGCCCTGAGCAGGTGTGGTTGGTCTGACGTCAGGGGACACCAGCTGAGGCTCAGGTCAGACCTTTCTCCTGGGCCCATATGTTTCACAGGACACCGGGGCCATACTGTTGCACTTGAAGCAGTCACTCAATTCCTGTAATTAATAAAAAGCAAAAATGAGCCTTCTGGCAATGGAGGCAGAACACCTCAGTGTGACTCCATTACAAATTGTTTTCTTCCCTCAAAAAACATGAGGAGCCATCAGAAAAAAGGGAGGTGATAACAATCAAGCAACCAGGGCCAGGAATGAGATCCACCACCCCAAATTTCATTTTCAGCACCAACTCTCCAATGAACAGCTTGCTTTAGCCCTTCTGGAAAGTCCTCACCTTCTCATGCAAGATGGATATTCACACCAATATCCTTTAGACAAGCTCAAACCACCACTGAAAGATATACAGTATCACCTTCTCTGATCCTGTTACACCTTCTTTGGGAGGGAAGGTGTTCCTCCTGTCTCACTGGAGACTGCAAGCACAAGCATTTGTGCTCTGGACACTTCCTCTCATTTCTCAGTCTCTGTACAACACACCAAGAATTTAACGTTGAGTTTGTGAGTGACTTCTAAATTACGATTTTAATACAGGTTATGAAAAAGCCTGCACTCACAGAATCCCAGAATGGGTCAGGCTGGAAGAGACCACAGTGGGTCACTGGTCCCACCTTCCTGCTCCAGCAGGGCCATCCCAGAGCACACTGCACAGGACTGTGCCCAGATGGTTCTGGAATATCCCCAGTGAGGAGACTCCACACCCTCTCTGGACAATCTGTTCACGGCTCAGTCACTGCCCAGGGAAGAAGTTCTGCCTCATGTCCAGGTGGAACTTGCTGGGCATCAGTTCCTGCGCGTTCCTCCGGTGCCATTGCTGGGCCCCACGGAGCAGAGCCTGGGCCCTGCTCTGAGCCCTCCCTGCAGACAGGGACACACAGGGCTGAGGCCTGGGTTGGAAAGGGCCTTAAAGATCATCTTGTTCCAACCCCCTGCCATGAGCAGGGACACCTTCCACTATCCCAGGTTGCTCAGAGCCCCATCCAACCTGGCCTAGAACACTGCCAGGGATGGGGCAGCCACAGCTTCTCTGGGAAACCTGTGCCAGGGCCTCACCACCTTCACAGGGATGAATTTCTTCCCAATATCCCATCTAAACCTGCCCTCTGTCAGTGTGAAGCCATTCCCCTTTGTCCTGTCACTCCAGGCCCTTGTCCATAGTCTCTCTCCATCTTTCCTGGAGGCTCCCCTCAGGCACTGGAAGGCCACAATGAGGTCACCCCAAAGCCTTCTCTTCTCCAGGCTGACCAATCCCAATTCTCTCAGCCTTTCCTCACAGCAGAGCTGCTCCATCCCTCTGATCCCCCTGGTGTCCCTGCTCTGAACTGGCTCCAGGAGCTCCAAATCCATTCTGTGCTGGGACCCCAGGGCCGGATGCAGCTCTGCACGTGGGGTCTCAGCAGAGTGGGGCAGAGGGGCACAATCGCCTCCCTGTGACCCACTGGAGTCCGTGCAATAAAATATATGGACACTGGAAAAAATGACAAGCTTCATTTCCCCCCCTCATTTCAATTTCTTAGCTTATGGATATAACTGAGGAACAATTCTCCTTAAGCTGATGGCAGTTCTGCTACTACCAGCTTTCTGTTCAGGACACACACTCAGACAGGGTACAGCTATTGAACACATGAAATGGAGATGCCCTGCATGCAAACACAGCTTCTGTCTTTTCTGGAAGTGGAAGCCTGCACAGGGAACTGACGGTACTCCCACCACAGTGGCACCCTTCCTGTTCCCATCCGGGAGCAGGGTGGAAGCAGAGATTGAGCATCCTGCTCCCAGCATCCCACTCCCAGCCCATGCAGCAAAATCACTGAGGCAAAAACCTTGGATGCAGGAGAAGGGGAAGGGGGGAGGAAAGGCAAGTTCCTTCTGGATTTCAAAACTAAAGACCAGATTTAGAGCTCATGAGCATCTTATACATTTGGTCTGAGCCAGGTTCAAGGCAGGCAGGTGCTCAGTCAGCAGCCTCTGCAGTGCTGTCAATGCCTTTTGCTCCTGATCTGCAGTTCGTTAATATCTTGGCATGTGGGGACTGCTCTGGCATCCACCACACTTGAAATCTGCTGCCCACAGCCTCAGGGAACAGCCATGTCCTTTGGGACCCTCATTCCCTCTTTTTCCCCTATTCACAGAGAAGACAATGACAGCAAGAATAGAATGGAATGGAATAGAACAGAATAGGACAGAACAGAATATTTCAGTTGGAAGGGACCCACAATAATCATCCAGTCCAACAGCCTGAGCACTTCAGGGCTGACCAAAGGTTAAGGACATTGTCCAAATGCCTCTCAAATAATGACAGACCTGGGGCATTGACCATCCCTTCAGGAAGCCTGGTCCAGTGTCTCACCACTTTCTTGGTAAAGAAATGCTTCCCAAGGTCCAGTCTAAAAATCACACAGGGCAGGGGAATTTGCTGCATTTTCTGCTATTGCAGAGACAGAGAACTGGGAAAAGGAAGGATAAATGTCCCCAGAAACCTTTCTCTGAAAAACAGACTTGGATATTTAAGCTACAACTGCTGTTGTGCCATCGTTCATGCTGATATTTGTTGCTGTGATCAACTATTAAATTCAGGTAAGGAAACTCTCAAGTAAAGGCTGAATGAAGACGAGTAATTTCTCATCTTTCCTTTCTTTTTCTCCTATGGGCATATTTGAGGGGAAGGTGGCATAGAAATGACTGCTTTCTTTCCTTTCAACCGTTTTACCAATCTGGAATTTCTGACACTTGGCTAAGTTGACTTAGAATTTTTTTCTATAATAAATAGGATTTAGCTGAAGCTACTCTAGTGAGCTAGGCATGAGGATCTAGAAATGAAAGACTGGTTGTTACTGTGAAAGCTGTTATTACTTCAGTCTCTGACCCTGATTGTGCTGGCCCTCAATTTCTTGTGAGAAATGACAGTAAATGACATTCAGTCCTCCTGGGTTTCTGACTATCAGTGTCTGGGAAGAGACCTGCTGCACTTACAAACTAAAATTAAGTCTGTGCCTCCCCCAAAATAATAAAAAACCCAAAATACTGGACACCAAGACCTTCTGGGACTTCCATGCATTTGTAGATGTGTGTATGCTGAGAGGGAATCCTGTTTGTTGTTGCCATCTCAAACGCACAGGAAACATTTCTTTTGTGGATATGAACCCTTCTGTTGCAATTCTCCACACATAGGAGGTGGCGGGATTTCCTCTAAGAAGAAATGAAAGTCCTTGTATGCCCCCACACT
The DNA here is from genome assembly GCA_013397755.1 of Cnemophilus loriae. Lineage (NCBI taxonomy): Eukaryota > Metazoa > Chordata > Aves > Passeriformes > Corvidae > Cnemophilus > Cnemophilus loriae. Next base: position 1,294,061 of record VZTF01005326.1, on the reverse strand, counting down.
GATCTATCCTTCAGGATTCCCGCAGGATTTGGAGCAGCTTATTTGTCATTTGTTAATCAAATTCAAGGGGATTTTTAATGCGAAAAAAGTCCTTTGAACGAGACAGTCAAGTGCATCCAGTGAGGGTTGTGCTAGGATGCAGACTGGCAGTCAGTACAGCTGATATTTGGTTCCAGAACTTTGATCCAAAGACTGACAACTTTTTCTTAGCATTTTTTGGAATTCTATGAAAAACCGGGGCGGGTGGAAAATTGCTCTTTTAAAATCTTCTGCATGCTGCCACAGTGCTCAGAGCGAGAGAATCACCAATATTTGTGACTCCAGGGTCAGCACTGCTAATTGAATTAATTGAGGCTGTGCTGATTTGCACCATCAGAGAACGTGACCCCAAAACACTGCATTTAAATTAATTACCCCATGTTTCCAGAGTTCTAGTGAGAGACAAACTGCCTCCCCCTCAGGAGTCATAGGGCAGGGGGTTATATAAAATACGATAAGAACTGTTTGACTCTCCTTGTACCATTAGTGGCAGGGAACGAGGAGAGAACATAGACGGAGTGAGTCTGTTTGTCAAGGATGAGCAGGAGGGGGATGGAGATCTGCTGATGCTGACAGTATTTCCATGATCTTCAGATCTGCACCTGCAGCATCCCGCTAATCCCACCCCTACCAAGGCACCCCTTCGTCTGAATGGAGCCCTTTAGGACCCTGCTGTGGTTTCTGTGCCAGAGCAGAAGTCACACACCAGTTCTGCTGTAGCAAGCAGGGACCCTCTTTCCTGTGCATCTCTCCAGGACCCAACCCAGCAACTCTGACAGTTTGTCCCTAGAGACTGATCACCTCCTGCCCTGCTTCAGACACAGAACCTTCTGACCATCCCACTTCTACAGGGGCTTGCTGGCTGCCCATCCCTCCAACTGCTCTGCATCCAACCCAGTTAATGCCATGCAGAGAGCCCTGTAACCCAGGTGAACTCTGGTTCACCTTGCTACTGCTATCTGCTTACACCTCAGCTGCCTCCTCCAAATGATGGCTGCTGACCTGGTAATTTAAGCCTGGTCTCCCTTGACACAATTATATCATTCCTAGAAACTTCAGTTGGCTTTGTAATGGAGCAGGTCCTCTGTGCAGGTCCAAGGGCACTTTCTAGGATGCTGTGGTGATCCTCACAAAGTCCCCTGCACTCCAGGTGTCATCTGGGGTATCACCTGATGCCAGTTGGCTTGGATCCAGAGTGCTGTGCACACCATGGATTTTCCAAGTCCCATAAACCTTCCTCCCATAAACTGATAAACCACTTGCTCATTCCTCTTGCTGGCTGTTGTTCATGAGAAGCATGAAAACTGCAAGCCAAAATTATGAGCAAAATATCTATGCCCTGTCCTTATGTGATTCCCATGAAAAGAGCATGGGAGAACTTCTAGTGGGAGGTGTCCCTGCTCATGGCAAGGGGGTTGGGACAATGTGGTATTTAAGGTCCCCCCCAGCCCAAACCATTCCACGAGCTTTGTGATCTTTAGGGCAAAACCTTATGGACACAAGAAAGAGCTGTCTCCTTCTCCTATACAGAAATTGAGGTGCAGGACACCTTCCCCTTTTCAAGAGGAGATGGAAGTTTGTGGAGCTGGAGGTATGTGATGGACAAGGGATTTTCCACCCCTCAGTCCCTGGAATGAGCTCTGCTGAAAGAGGCCAACTTGAACTGCTGCCTGAATCCTGCAGAAACAAACTGGCCAAGCTGGCAGCTGCTGAACCATCAGTAGTCACACTCCCAGAATGGCCATCAGCTGCCACTTTGACAGGAATCCAGCATTGTTTGGTGGCATTTACCTTAGGGGACAGATATTTCTCTGCATCAGGGAGAGCAATTTAAGCTTTCAGAGCTGTGTCTGTATGTTTATTACTTTTTTTGCATTCAAGAATTATTCCTGTCACAGCTCAGACTCTGACTCAACCTAATTAGCATTAGAAAGGTCATCTCATAGAAACTTAGGTAGATGAAGGACAGGAAGTCTTACACCATTTCCTTCCCTTCCCTTCTCCAGAAGGGAAAGTCTAAACCTTTCTGTGCTCGTGCCTGGCTCTGGTCCTGTGCAGGGCCAGGAGCTGGACTTGATGATCCTTGTGGGTCCCTTCTAACTCAGGATATTCCGAGATTCTGTGAGATGACGTTATATTAGCTGTGACTGTTTAATTTTACCTTTATCTGTAGCCAGCAGAGAAACCTTCCAAAACAGTGCTTCTGCTCTTTTTCTATGGCTATGAAATGTGTTTGAAAAAGAGTGGAAACCACTGAATTAGCTGGGAATGATGGCACTCAGGCAGTGTGCTCCTGGACATATCAAATTTAGTAATGTGTATTTAATAGTATGTCGTTAAGATGATGTTGAGTTGGCTTCACCCTCATAAATCACGCATCTCACTGCATGACCCAACTGGATTGTTCCAATTGTATTTCAATAACATTTCATGGACTAGGCCAAGTTAACAGGCTAATTTTCATGCTGTTCATGCCTACAAGTACAGCTTTGCTTGATATTTCTATGTCTCATCCAGCAGCTCCCAAATTCTTTTCGAGATGGCAAAAGTGAGGTAACTCAAATCAATTATTATCTGTATGTCTGCTAACAATAAAAATCATAATGGATTTGCCGTCTATAGAGCACCTGACCATCCTTCCTGGAACAAAGATGCTGTAGAAGTGTTCCACCTCCTTATTCAAGGATTAAGTCCAGCACTAAAAACTAACTTTCAGCTGGGAAAACTCACTCCTAATGTCCAATCTAACCCTACTCTCTGTCACTGTGAAGCCATTCTCCCTTGTCCTGTCACTCCAAGCCCTTGTCAAGAGTCTCTCTCTCCATCTTTCCTGTAGGCTCCCTTCAGGTGCTGGAAAGCTGCAAGTTGTGTGGATGTCAAGGGCTGCAAAAGGACAGTGGGAGAGAACCAGATGTAATTTTGCAGGCCCATCCTCAAGCCACTGGTTTCCACACCATGACATGATCGCTAGTGACTGCAACAGCCCTCCAGGGTCCTGGCTCTGGAAAACTGGAGCTGACCCTCACTGTTTGGTTCAGCATGCCAAGGCCCACACAGGCATGTTTTTCACTCCCCCTCTCCCCTAGAAACCAGGGTTTCCTAATGGCCTGAGCCATTGCACAGTTTCTGCCCTTTGTTCCCCACAGGGACTGGTGTTAATCTGGTGGTTCTCATAGTGTCTGCTAGTGCCTGTCCTCTGCCTTAAGGATAAACTCAATGCGCATTTCAAGAATTGCTTATGTGGTACATGTTATTCCAGCAGATTCTAACACGGGAGAGGAACCACTGAGAACAGCACGAGGCTGGTGGGAGGCGTTGCTTGGAGAAAGTCCAGGACCAGAGCAGCAGACCCAGGAAGGAGAAAGCTACAGACAGCCCTGAGAGCAGAGCCAGAGGCGATCTGTGTGTGGCAGCATCTTGCATCTCCACAGGAATCGTGTGATGGGGTCAGTGAGAGATGTCTGAGACACAGCAGAGCAGTGCTTGGAACCACAGGGTCTCTCTCTGTGCTGGCTTTCCTTCATTGCCTCATCTCATGATCATGGTTACATCCAGGAGCTACTAACAGTATCTTGCCCCAAAACCACCATTTTTACACCTGTTTCCACCAGCACCCGCCTGGATTTCAGCAAGACTGCTGAAACGAGAGAGAGAACCACTGGAAATGATTGTCCTTGGTGGTCTGGGGATTCAGCTTATCCCTGTGTCTAAGCACAGCCAACTTGTACTCACAGCCCCAGTCAGCCCCACAGTTCCCCTGGGGCTAAACCCCCTCTCAGTGTCTGCTGAGCTGGGGCTCACCTATAGCTCAGGATCAGATGGAGGTGTGGGGGTGGTGACACACGCTTGGAGGCGCTTCCAGTCACACACATTCAAAAGAAAATTCACGGAAGAGCCACCTGCAGCAGAGCAGTCACTGCAAATGCCACCTCCCTGCCATCATGGAGCATGTTCAAAGCATGGGGGTTTCCACAGGTCAGGGACACAGCAGCAAAAACAAGGCAAAGATAATCTGCTGGGTATTAGTGGAAGGATATGTGTAATAAAAGGTCAGCTAGTTCAGGAGAAGCCCCTTTGATGTTTCAGATCTGCCTGACATCTGAGAAGTCTGCTGCCTTCCAGAGCTGGCAGCAGGAGCTACTGTTTTTCTCAGGCTCTTTTCTCCATGCCTGTGGCAAGCAAAGCAAGGACATACTCAGCACTGCCTGGCTTGGAAATGCTGCTTTTTGGGATGAGGGCACTCCAAGTCCATACAGGATTAGTGCTAGGGAGACATGTTTTAAACAGAAAAAGTCCAGAGTTCATTTTCATTCTTATTCCCTCGTTGCCCAACCACTATCTCCCCTTCCTTAGGTTTGGCCTAGGGCTGGCATCCAAGAACACGGATTCAAAACAGGCTTCTGCTGCCCTGCCTCCCTAGTTCTTCTTCTACCCCACAGCAATTACCACATCCCCAGCTTTGCTAAGGGGGTGAAAAGCCAGAGGGCTTTTGCTGGAGGCTACATATGACTTCACACTGACAGAGAGTAGGGTTAGATTGGGTATCAGGAAGAAATTGTTCCCTGTGAGGCACTGGCACAGGTTGCCCAGAGAAGCTGTGGCTGCCCCATCCCTGGAAACGTTCAGGGCCAGGTTGGATGGGACTCTGAGCAACTTGGGATAGTGGAAGGTGTCCCTGCCCATGGCAGGGGTTGGAACAAAATCATCTTCAAGGTCACTTCGAACCCAGACCATTCTAGGATTCCATGATAATTCTGTGTGGATCATAACTGAGAAACAAAGGGTGCCAGCCAGCTTAGGAGCTGTGTCCTTCAGATGGGAGGTCAGGAGCAAAACCTTTCCAGTCCTGCTTTTTGGACCTGTAGCACAGCTTTACCGTTGCTAAGCAAGTCAAAGTCTGGCCTCAAGAAGTCAGAGCTACAGCTAAGCCAGCAGCCTGAAACCTGACCTGAATTTACTCCGTGAGCATGTTTTCCTATGCTTTGGGTATGACTGTGCTTGCATGTGGGGATGGCACAAGGACCACAGATCTGATTGCATAGTTAATCCTTCATTACTAAGGTACTTGCTAGCTTCTCAGCTGGTAGGAGGGAGGGAGACAGACAGATAAAGCCCTGACATTTTGAACTAGAGATCTGGACTTCCCCAGAGAGGAAATGCTGCTGGATACCACCAAGAAAGGGCTTTGCTGTGCTCAGGTTTCCCTGACTTAGATCTGTTTGGGGATACAGAGGTGGAGCTGCTGCTACAAAATCTCTCCTACCCGCAGAGCTCTTGGTAACATTTTCCTCATGGTTCCCAAGCTCCTCTGTCTCCACAGAGAACAAAATAATATTCTCACTGCCTTTGCAACACAAATGCATCCTCACCTCAGCCAGCTGCATCAATCCCAAGCCTTTTGTAAAGGAAATAATTTTTGAGGAACTCCACTTTGAGCTCCACTGCCTTGTTCCTGCAGGCAGAGCTCTCCAGGGCTGGGACTGCATCATGGCTCAGCTCAGGTCACTCCATGCGCAGCACCAGCATCTGCAAAGTCATCGAGACTTGGCTGCAGTGTGCTGTGCCGAGCTGGAGCACAGCTCCACGGGCACTGCGCATTCCTGCCGGCAGGAACAGACGCCGGGAGCACGGGCAGCCTCGCCGTGATCTTACAAAGTCCGGGAGAGAAGCGAGGGGGAGAGGAGCCCAGGCTCTCTTGGAGCGTGGCACAACCTGTCACAGCATCCATTTTAAATTCCCCACTCTCTCTGCCCCCTCTTCCTCCTCTCTGGTGGAGGACAGGAGAGGTTACTGGATTACCTGGTCGTTTCCAAGCTGTCGTCATGCCCCTGACGACTGCGGTTTAATTATAGGAAGTGGACTTGGCCCAGCTCCAGAAGCCAAGGACTCAGGCCTGCTATCCAATCACTTCTCTTCCCCACAATTCAGGAACACTAAGCCTCTGCAACTCCAAACAGCTCTAGGTTGCTTAGACTACTGAACCAGTTCTTTAGAGATGACTGTTCCTTGGTTTTTAAGAAACAACTTCACCTTCTAGGATATTTCAGGTAGAAACTTCTGAGCAGAGCCACATCACTATAAAATAATGAGCACACAATCCTGAAAAATGACCTGCAGTGATGTTTTATACAATCAAAAAAAGAAAAAAGAAAAAAGGGGAGAAGAAGAAAACACTAATCACATTTGGATGCACCCACAGTATCACTATTGCACCGGTAATTACGTCGAGCCTGTACATTTTTTTAAAAAGAAAAAAGAGGATAGGTTCTTTAATCCCACACCTCTTCTAATTCAAACCAGGCTGAAAGGGATGTCTGTCTAGCTGTGTGAAGCCATTTCACATACCTGTAACCCACACCTCTTGCGTCTATGATGCTCTCATGCTTACATAAGAGACAGGGATGAAAATCTCTGAAGTGACAGCTGCAAGAGAAGAGATTACTTTTCCCCCTTATTCCAACATAGAGGAATCTGTGTTGGAATCTGCTAAACTGGGAACAGCTTCCACTTGAGCAATGCTGCTCTTACAGGCACCAGTCAAGTCAGGGCTGATTCCTTGCTCTGAGAAGGAGACAGAAGGCTCCACATCAGCGAGCTGCACACTCCCCACAGCTGGCAGAGGAACACGGAGCTCAGAGGGTCCATGACAGCGTTTGACGAAAGAGCTGGAGAAAGCCACCCCTGCTGTGAGCACAGACACCATTCCTGCTGCAGGAAGGGGAACATTAGGGCAGGCTTTCTAGGGACACAAGGATTAGCCGGGACAGATAAAAATGGCAGTAACAGAAAATGAAATACAAGGCATTCCTTGCAAATTTAACGCTCCTCTTAGTGATGCATGTCCTTTTCGTTTGCGAGGCTGGTGCTGTCACCAAGGTCAATGCAAATGTGCTGTCAGCTGCAGGAAATTGGTGGGAAACTGAGCATTTCTGAATGTCCCCAGGATTTCTGATGGCCTCTGCAAAATTGCACCAGGCTTCATTCCCATGTCACAAGTCCCACTTGTATATCTAAATCAATTTTTTTCCACTTAGGGTAGAGAAGACATCTCCATTAATCTGATCTGCCCCAACTCCCAACCAAGAGAAGCTCTCCCATACTATGCTAAGACAGAGGGTTTGCTGGAATTTTAGAAGGGATAAGAACATCACTTTGCTGGTTCTCCTCTCCAAAAAGCACTCCAGCAGCTGAGATTATTTGGCTTACTTCCCTACAGTCCAACTCTCACCCTAAATGGCAGAGCTGGTCCAGCCAGAGCAGTATCCATTCTCCAGCAGTGCTGTGCCAAAAGCTGTGCAGGCAGCTGTGGAGCAAAAAAAAAAGGTGCCAGAAGAGAACACTGGTAAAATATCACTTCTGAGACCAGTCAGTTCTGTGAAATGTAAGAACATTGCTATTGCATGGTCTGCCAGCACCACAGCACTGCAGAAATCCTCCTCTCTGTAGGCACTTTTCAGAATGGGTGGGCTCCACCATCTGTCTCTTGAGCACTGCAGAGAGCACAACAACTCCCTCTGCACATGCTCTGGCACGCAGCAGCACAGAGTGATGTCCCTAGCTCTGGCTCCGAGTGGGCAGATGCAAGTAAAAAGGATTTATCAATTCATCACTGTGTTGCATTTAGCTTTGCCTTGGTAAAACTGCACTGAATTCCACCAAGCTAAGCTGGAGTAATACCTCAGGGAACCTGCTGCTCCTTCCCTACCCACACTCACACACATCCCACTCCAACCATAGCTTTCACCCCATGGACAGGTGGGTTTGGGAAGCAAACTCTTAAGAATGAAGCACTGGCAGACGAGACAGCTTGAGAACTTTCTTTCTCAGTGAAGACACCTCTGAAATGGACGGGGGAACCAGAGCATCAAAGACCAGTGATAACACTCAGTACCTAGGGAGTGATTTTTATTCCCAGAACTCATTTCATCTCCTAGCAGAGGGCAGAAAGTGTCACTTGTAGTTATTGAATGGGCCAAGGATGGCAAACAACAGGATCCATGTTCCCTACCTCCCAGACAGGCTGTTTCACTGTCTTGTAGACATCATAATTATTTCTGAAAACCAGCATTTAGCCAGGTCAAAGGAGACGAGACTTGGCCACCAGGTCATCTTCTCTCCATCAAACCCATCCCAATGTAATGTGAGTGGAGGATGTCAAAAATGTCACATCTACCAAAGCTGCCGACTTTTCTCTTAGCAACCCTGACAGTTGCCAGGAAACAACGCCTTGCTGTTACTACGGTGACACAGGGGACCAAAGCCACACGCCACACAACCCCCACCTGCCAGGGAAGGGGAGAAATGCTCACCCTGGCTCTCCCATCGCTTCACAGGTGAGGAGGTGGGTGAGGAAAGCCTCCACTGAAGCCACAGAAATTCCAGCAGTGTAAATCAGGAGCAGGGTTCCTGCCACCTCTGGTCTAGAAAGGGCTTTGACCACCTGTCCGGGTCACCGACAGGTTTGGTATTGCACTGCTTCCTGCCAGCACCCAGAAGGTGTTGCTGGGGAGTGACATGAATGCTAAGGAAAGGTCTCAAAGGTGGCAGAGATGTATCAAGCGATCCAGAAACACCATCACCAAAACCCACCACACAGAAAATGGAAGAAAAGCCCCATTCTTTGTCTCACTGGCTGACACCACAGCCTATTCTACAAGGAGCAAGAACAGGGAGAGGACAAGCCTTTTTCTTCTTTTTGTTGTTTTCTTGGCACATTTCAGATCTCAAACAGTGCCACAAAGCAGCAGGCCTGTGTAAGTACCGACTCCTTTTGAGGGATCCAGTCAGGCTACGGAAGGTGGTGAGGGCTACAGTGAAGGGCCTGGAGGTGAGGCCACACGAGGAGCAGCTGAGGGCACTTGGTGTGTTCAGCTGGAGGAGACTGAGGTCAGAACTCACAGCAGTTCTGCACCTTCCTCAGGAGAGGAAGAGGAGGGGCAGGCCCTCATCTCTGCTCTGTGTGACCAGGGACAAGACCCAGGGAACAGCTGGAGCTGTTCCAGGAGAGGGTTAGGTTGGATATTAGGAAAAGGTTCTTCCCCCAGAGGGTGGTGGGCACTGAACAGACTCCCCAGGGAATGGTCACAGCCCCAAGGCTGCCAGAGCTCCAGGAGCATTTGGACAACGCTCTCAGGCACAGTGTGGCATTGTTGGGGTGTCTGTGCAGGGCCTGGAGTTCGGCTGGATGATCCTTGTGGGTCCCTTCCAGCTCAGTGTATTCTATGATTCTATGACTGCAAGAACAGAGACTCCACACAAGCAGAGACGGACACAGCCTGCTGCAGGATCATACGAGGGACCGTCTGACCAGCCCAGGAGCTGCAGTTTTCTACTGTGCCACCACCTCAGCACATAAAACGGACAGGATTCCAGCCCCTTGCAAAGATGGGAAAGAGGTTTCCTGCACCTCCGCAGTCTGTTCCTGAACCTTGACACTGCAAACCTATGGCCTTATGCAGAACAGAGACAGGATTCCAGCTCTGACTTTGCCAATGTGTTAACTCTGTCTTTTCCTGCCTCAGGAGACACCAAGTGTCAGCCCAGATGGAGCCTTTTGGAAGAACAAACTACCTGTGTCAGCTACATGGGAGCCTTGACACCAACAAAGATTTCTGTCCCCTCTTAATAGAAGCTGGGTTTCCTTTCCTTGCTACAGAGGAAGAAAAAAGGCCTTAGATTTTTATCTCCTGGCCTAAAATTGGATGAGTGTGCCTCGCACTCCAAAGACAAAGTAGGTGGAAATGAGGATGGATGGGAAGACTGACGTATTCCCTCTCCCCCGTCCCCAGCCTGTGTGGAGGTAAGCCAAGAGGAGCAGGGTGTTCCAGCTGAATGGGTGGTGCAAAGTCCTTCCCTCCTGCAGAGGGAACAGCAGGGAATATTCTGCTCTCACTCCATGCAAAACAGCACAGTTCCTCACCAAATCCCACCCAGAGGGTGAGGGCAGAAGATACCAAGATTTTCAGAGCTGCCACTTTGCCACACATCATAGCCAAGAGGACCAGTTCAGTAAGAGCAGATACTAAGGTCTGATCATCTTGTTCCAAGGGTACAGATTACTGCAATATGAGCCATGGGGGGAAAAAAACGAAGAAGAAAAAAAAAAGACTTGAAAACTAGCTGACAACAAATCAAGCCAAAATGTTTTTCTCAGAATGGGTAATGATAGAAAAAAAAAATCACTTTTCTTTTTTTCACCAGTTCAGAAGCTGATTAGAAATGTTTTGCTCCAAGCTCTCAACAGAAAATACAGGCAAAATATTTTCTGAAAGATGTAAGCACAAAGGAGCCATCTGATCTCTTGGTGTCATCCCCTTGTGTTCCACAGACTTCAGTTTCATCCATTCGCTTCTTCCTTAAACACCATGAGAGATATTGAGCTAAAGCTTCACCTTTCTGAAAGCCATCCAGTTTGAAAACATCAGGAGGTGGTGATGCTTCCCTTGATCATTTCCTCCAGGGAATAACCACTAGATTCACAACAGGCCCTCATTTTCTGTTCTCTTACACACCAGTGACAAACTCTAGATCACCTGGAGGGCACAGACATGCACCCATGCCATCCAGCACATTCTACCAAAATTATTAGCACATTTCAGAGACAACCATCACTGGAGCCATTTATTATTTATCCAGCTCTGGAAGGTTATCAGCTCCCAGCTGAGATCATCAGAGACATTCTTCCTCCATCCTATCTGATTGAAGAGCAATGGAAATCCTGTCTGGGCTTTCTGACTGTGGGAATCGTGCCAGCTGACCTCCCCTGGTGCTTCCAACAACCCTGTTTATGTAACCTCACAGCCATCCCCTGCCCTGGGGCAGTTGGCCAGAAGGCTGATGGGTAGTCTGGAACTACAGTAAATTTAGATGTGAGGTATGGCTTCTGTTAGGAACTGGGAGTGTCTTCTTATGGCTGACATAAGCAGGCCTGCATGTAAGGTTTACAAAGCACAATGCTGCAGGTCATTAGAGAAATCAGTCTGAGACTTTCAGGAGAGACTAGGAACAAAGATCCAGCTTAAATTCAATGAGAAAGAATTTGCTGCTTCTCCTTGGTGGGTCCCAACCCAAAAAGACAAACACAACATTTAGCTGGAAGCTTCGAATCCCAACCAGGTAGCAGTGAACTGCCATTTAGATGATGATTTGAGCTTTCTCTAATACTTAAAGCAGGCTCAGTAAGGAAAAAACCTCTTAGTGAGAAAAATTCTTGAACAGATTCCCTGTGATTCACTGTGTTCCTTGTTCCATCTGTTTCCCTTAATATCTAATGAAGCTACACATTAACCTCACATTTTAAGAATGAATGATGAAGGCTGTATCCAGCCTTATACTCTGCAGTGAAAAGGCTCCATAAGGCTAAGCTAAAAGAAGTTAACACTTCTAAGTGGTGTCTTTCAGTGTAAACCTGTCAAACTCTCCCAGCAGTACAACCCTGGAACACTAACCTGCTTTAATATGCAAGAAGCTGTGGCAACTGCTTCTGATGAGTTGCCGCTTTCTTTGGCTTTTTCTTTATTTTCCCCAACCCTTATTTCCTATTTTTGAGCTAAATCTCAAGCCGGGGTCTCTCATCCACTGGGAGGTTCTGTGAAAGCAGTGGTCACCCTTTCCTGGTTTGAATTGGCCAGTGCAAGCCAGGCTTGACACAAACTCTGGGGAAGGAGTTGCTGAGGTGCTTTGCAGCACAGCACAGCCCTCAGGAGAGGTTTTAGCAAGGGCAGAAACTTGCAGGAGGCATTTTTTAATGTCCCCCTCTGCTACATGAGAGGGAAATGCTTCCAGCACAGCCTGACCACCCTGTCTCCTCCAGCCTGCTTCTTTACTTCACACAAGTCCAGAAATGCCCTGAACTTCCAGCTAGGATGGGAGGGAATTCTTTGACATTCAGGAATTTTGTCCAAAAACGAACAAACAAACAAAAAAATGCCATTTTTAGGTGGTTAAACCAAGAATAGGGCTCAGCCTTAATTTTCAGAGGACATATCCTGTCCACGAGACTGAGTGTTTCTCACCAACCCAGGGCAATGGAGCACAATGGAAAATCGTATAGGGAAATCATATTGGGATCTTCATGGATCGGTAGTGAGAGGTAACAGATGGCCTACAAGAAGGATGGAGAGGGACTTTTTACGTGGGCCTAGAGTGACAGGGCAAGGGGGAATGGCTTCACATTGACAGAGAGGAGGTTTAGATTGGATATGAGGAAAAAAATCCTTCCCTGTGAGGGTGGTGAGGCCCTGGCACAGGTTTCCCAAAGAAGCTGTGGCTGCCCCATCCCTGGCAGTGTTCTAGGCCAGGCTGGACGGCGCTCTGAGCAACCTGGGATAGTGGAAAATGTCCCTGGCCATGGCAGGAGAGTGGGATGAGATAGGCTTTAAGGTACATTCTGATTCCATGGCCAAATTGTGCTCTCCCTTGTCTCTCTCCAAATTACATTTGGAATTAGCTGAATTTCACTAAGCAAAGTTCCAACTGTGTATTATTAAGCAAAACATAACTGTACCATTGGATCTGCCTCACAAACAGACTCCCTCCAAGCAAGTTCTTATTCTCACTGATATCTCTGGTGTGGTTAATCACAGTGAGGTTCATCTCTCTGAACTTCAGGCATTTGATGTGGCCATCCAGGCTTCCAGAGGTAATGAACAGAACCAGAGGCTTCCAGGATGCACCTCATCTCCATCAGAATGTGGACAGCTCCTTACACCAGACAACTCCTGCTCCTTGTTTCTGGATTTCATGGGAGTAGAGATATCTTGCTCAGAATTATGTCTAAGTCTTTGCTGTGGATATCTACAGATAAATGAAGTAAATCCTGTTCCAGTTGCCTCTGAGATTGTAAAGGAGTGGTCCAATCAGCTTTGCACCCTTGAAGTTATAATTAAATGGTTAATGCAACATGGGCTGCTATCCCTGGCTCTTTGGAGATTTAGGCATTTAAGATTCTACCCCAGGGCATTTCATATCTTCCCTGTCTAATGCCCATGTCAAGAAAAAGCTCAAATTGCCAGCATCAACCACTTCATAATGATTTGTGTAGGAGAAAGAATTTCTACATATTCAGCTTAAATTAATGTCACTATTAGGCTGCTATTCCTTTATCCCAGCTCTTGTCACACAATGCAATTATTATTGTTTTGGCAGCATCTTCCCTGAAACTTGAACCAACAGAGTACCCAGAGCCTCGAGCAGAGCCTGATATCTGCCTGCCATCTCGTCACAGCAGCTGGATATTGATTATCAGCTAATTACCCAATTGACATCCCCCCAGTTTTATTGTCTTGTTAAGGAGTTTATCATAAGATCTGTCAGACAATCCAAAAAGACTTCATTAGCATAGTACTGATAATTGAAGACTTTGGATGAGTAATAGAATACAAGACATACATTTCTTATCACTCCTTCCTACTTCCCTCCTGGCGTGACAAAGCACAGTAGATGATGATGCCTCACTAATCTGTTTCCCTCCTTCACCCCAGAGACTCTATCTGAATGTATCTAATTTTGATAAGGAAAACATTGCTCAAAATAAGGGTAGAAATCAGGGCCTTGTTTACGGGTACTCTGGAAATCAATCCAAACCAGTGTTTCTGTAGTCTTGGAATGTATCAGTCAGAAAGATTAACTTCCTTGCAGAACTACTGTGCAAGTACAGCTGCTTTGTCTCCTCCTCGTCCCCAGGAAGGGATGGTATCACACAAATCCTATTCAGCAATTTCAAATTAAGTTTGAAACCTTCAGGTTTGGGGACGATCACCTCTTAGAGCTCCATAAGAGCAATTCACTTGTTGGAGTCAATGTTCCATACAAGCACTGAACACTCTGGTTCAGCTTTGTGGAATAACCTCAGCCAGGTGTGATTCAGTTCAGTTTATAAAGGAAAAAACTTGAATCTACCCACTCAGAGCACAACAGGGCACAAACTTTTGATGGGAGTCACCAAGAAATCTTCTTTGCAAAGTTTGCCCTTTTATTTCTTTGAACAGAAAATGAGCAATGCACTTGGAGCAACCTTGAGCTAGGAGGGTGTAAAAAATTTCCGGGTACAAATGGAGCACCAGCAAGCTCTGATTCTCTAAAGCAAGACAAAAATCACATGACAAGCTGCTCTACACAGTGAGACAAAGGCATAAAGACCTATCACTGAAAAGGTGATGCCAGATATAGAGTACTCTGCTAATAAAAGTCAGACAGTGCAGATTTGATTCTCTCCTTTGGATTAAAACTCTTTTTTTTTTAATTACTACCTCCAAATATGCTGCAAGACATAGGTATGTCCATATAAAAAACCCTCTATGTGAGCATCAAATAATTTTAAAAAGATTTAGCATATAAATACATCCTGCACTAAGAAAAGGAGAAAGTTTCACACTAAGAAAAGGAGAAAGTTTCAAAAGCAAAGCAATTATTTGTCCCACTCCTCTTGAAAATAGATTTTTCCCAGGTGAACTGTTGCTTCGTCAAAAAACTTCTGATTGGACAGTGATACACCAAGAAAAAAATATAGTAGCTGAACTGGTAAAACATTAATTAGTATTTTTTATCAGTTATAGTTTATTTCTAGTTTGTTTTCCTGTCTTTGAAAGCATCCTTACTTTTACTAAGACATGTGGCACCCTGCTGTGTTGTTTGAATTCCATCCAGTGAAGGCCAAAATGCTTTACATGCCAGTGTCAGTTCAGAATATATGGTCTTAAATAAGGTCAAGGTACTTTCAGATTCTCAAAGGCACCTAACTCTCAATCAATTAGCTCCAAGCAATGTTTAAGCAATCTGAGAGACTTTGGGATCTTCATATAGCACTTGGCCAGTTTGAAATTTAAACCATTTTGTCTTTCACTGGATTTGATGTTCTTGGATGCTTGAAACACTTTTGAAGGCCAATCTTAGGGATAGAATTGATGCCTTTAAAGACTCAAAGAAGCATTGGACTTTCAAGAATGCACCTTTTACTTACTCTGTACAAGAGTTCCCTACCTGGAAATGGAGGGCAGCAGCAGTAAAGTCCTATTCCCACAGACTGGGATGAGAACAGGAACGATTATCAGACACAGAGATTATACAGGAACAGTGAATTTGACTAAGACAATCCCTGATTCTTCCTGATGCTTTTAGTCCAATGTAAAGAGCTCTGACCTAACCCTGAAAGGGAATGGGCACGACTAAAGAACCTAACTGTGGCCTTTCAGAGCCTGAAGAGAGGCTGCAGGAAAAATGGAGAGACTATTTAAAACAAATTACACTCCCAGCTCAGCTCCTGAAAAGCAGAGAAGTTCTGGTGCAGGAGAAGTACAGGGAGTCACAGCCTTCCAAACCAACAAGAGAAGCCACGGGCAGAGCATATCTTGTTTTCTTTCCCAACCTCCAGAAGCCTTCCCTGGAAGGGAAAGAAGACTGACTCCTTCTGACCTCCTTCTGCAACGTGGCTTTGAAAGCTGGATGCCAAATCCCCCCCTTCCTACTAAATAGAGGCATTTTCAGAAGTCAAATTCCGTTTCCTGACTCATATGTGTTTATCCTGTGCACAGGATAATATTTAGCTCCCCCTATTTCTTTCCCTCTAGCTGGCCTGTCACCCAAGGGTGTGATCAGTTCATCAAAAGAATGAGGGGCAGTCCAATCTGCCTGAAGAAAGGTGATGGAAAATAGAGTCCTTGCTAACAAGAGCAGCAGGACAAGGGTCACATACTGGTAGAGGTGATGAAAGCTCCTGCAGGTCTATTCAGTGTGGCTGTTGCTATGAGAGTGAAGAGATTTGCTGGCCCTGAAGCAGGGAGAGGACACAGATGCTGTTTTGTTCCGTATCAGTTACAGATTCTGGTCACTTGTGTAAGTTAATACTCTCACAACTTCTTTTAGGCTCATTACAGCTCTTCCTCTGTTACAGCTTGGCAACACAGTTCTGCCTCTCTTTCCACAGGGAGAATGCGCTGCCTTCTGCCACTAACAGGCACATGGTGGCAAAGGGCAGATTTTAATCTCTGAATGTGCACTGGTGGTTCTAACTCGGGTTTATTATCTGTGTGGTAGAGAAAGACAACAATCTCAGGAGTGCTTTCCCGTTCAGAGCCAGTCTAAGGCTCTGTTTGTGCTGATGAGAAAATATCCTTGCACCACTGTATTTAACAGGATTGTGCTGGGCCATCTCCAGCCATTTCCTGCTGAGAACAGTAATGTGTAAATAGGGAAGGAAATAAGGACTTGATTCTCTCTATCCAGGTGAAATAAAAACACTGTAACTGTATAAAACAGGTGAGTTCCTGGTGCTGTTGAACTCTCTTTTGAAGGTTTGTTCCTACCACAACTCGACTTTGGCTGTTGTTTTCAGGGTGACAGCATCAGAATCATTTCCCAGAGCATTGCCTCAGAAATTAATTCTGTTTCAGGGATGATGACAGGTTTTGAAATAGCCAAGCAAACAACACACTGAAGTACTGCCCATACTGTGCAGTGTTGTGAGTACATATTAAACACATATTTAATCAGTTGTAATGAAGGGGAAATGATAGAAACACAAGTTCTGCCTCCCTGTTCAGCTCTTGCGGCACTCAAGGGCTTTATCCAGAGCTGAGCCTCCAGTACAAGACAGAAGCCACCACTCTAAGGGTATATGGAAGGTGAGAGCCTCTGCTTCATTATCCACTCAAGGACCCTTTCACTTCCAAGGGCATATTAAATCAAGGAGGAATTTATAAACAAGAACATGCAGAGGCCCAAGCCAGGTGCACAGGAGAGAGACAGAGAAGAACTGGGAAAGAGCAAAAGTCTTTAGACACTCATTGATGGGACCACCAAGGATTGTCAGGCACAGCTTTGGAGAGGAATTTGTAACTGATAAGAAGGAGGAAACCAGAGGAATAGGACAATGAGGATATTTGAGGTGGGCCTGAGGGACTGAACTTAAGGAACGTTTAGTGGGTCAGGGCAAAACAAGGGGGGAGGAAAAAAATAGGATATTAAAGGATACAGAGACAGGCCAGTCAAACATAACTCCTCACTGATAAGTGTATTTGGCTGAACAAGCCTGCACCCAGTCACTACAGCCCATCCTATATTTTTATTAAAGCCTTTTAAAAAGGTCTTTTTAAGCCTTTTAAAGCCTTTTGCTGTCTTTCTGTACAATCTCCCAGTCTGTCCCATGTGTGGGAATGCTCTAAGGACAAGGTGCCAGCTACTGGGGACAGGAACTGACACAAACCAAATACAAAGCATTTTGGAAAGGTAAGTAGGGTGAAATGTCTCTGTTTTCTAACCTCAAACTGACTTTTTTGCAACTCAAATTTCCCCTCAAAAATCGTATTTTCCAAATGCTCTCATGTGACAATTGCTGAAGCAACTCTCAGCAAATTTAGGTGCTTAAATACAAAATGTTTCAAGTTGTAAAGACCGTATTTAAGGAGAAAATAGATGACCTTTTGGGTCAACCCTAGGCAGCAAGTGTTGTTTGCTATAAGATGGACTGTATATATTCTATATCTGTAAGTACAGACACACTAGCGTAGCATTTTAAAAAAACCCAAACAAAACAGGAAATTATAATAAAGGGAATACCACATTCTAAATTTGTTCAGAGTCCTTGTTACAAGGCAAATCATCTCTCCTGAGCACCAGTGGGAAAGGCAACAAGTTTCTCCTATGAGCACATTACAGCAGGAGTGGTTTAGCAGCAGCCTCTCTATTCCTGGGTCTCTGTTGAGAGATTCCTGATTGGAACACCTTTCAGTCAAGAAAGACGAAAAAATATCTCTCCACAGATACGGCTTTATCTAGGCATAATCCCTAAAAAAGTAAAAGCCTTGATTTCACAAGGGAAGCAGATAAGGAAGCAATGTCCAGAAAGGGTTTAATCAGAGAGGTTTTAATAGATTCTCTAATTCTCTTTTATATTGTGCGTTTCTGGCCAGAGAAACAGGTGCAGGAGTTGCTGAAAACTGGAGTCCATAAGATTTTCTCATCACCATATAACTCCACTCCAGCCTTATTTTGTATTTTTTTTCTTGAGGCCAACCCTTTTGCTTCTCTAAAATGTGTTGTGGTAACTTTCTGTTCTGAGATCTTGTGGAGACAGGAAAACTCCTGAGGCAATTCATACACTAACGCCAGCATCAATCAGCAACCACATTAGACAACAAAACCTCTTCCAATATGTCAATACAATAAACAGTGATCAAATTCCACTCAGTGCAGGCCACGAAGCCTTGCCTGTACTTCCTCATGATTTTTACATGACAACTGCTTAAATTTACGGGAACTGTCCTGCCCTGTTTCTAAAGAAAGGAGTCAAAGAACTGCGGGTATTCAACTAAATAATCAGGAAAGACAATTCCCTCTCTTCCCAGGGACAAATGCACAGCCATATTATCTACAAAATGGAGAAATGTCATTTCCTGGGTTGCTTGAATTTTAACCAGCAGCAGGCAGGCTCAGTTGTGGTGGAACAATGCCTGTGCTTTGCTGTGACCAAGATCTCTCAGATTCATTTCAGACATGGCTGAAATTGACTTTTCTGGAGGAAAAAAAAGCTGCTTGTAAGTGAAAAAGCACATTCTTCAGGAGCTGCACACCCAGTTCTCCCTGCAAGTACCATAGTGCATGGCACAAGCCAGGCTACCAGAACTTCTGGAGCTACACATTCCCTTCAGGAGCCTCTCTTGCTCTGTCCTTCAGAAATCCAGCATCTCCTGAATCCTGGGGACAGAGAAGGTTGAACTTCGTGATGGAACAGTGTCTCATTTTGGCCTCAATGAGAACTGCTTAAACACAAATCTCATGTATTATGAAGGCAGGTTTTCCACAGAGATCATGGCTGTGCTGAAACTAAGATCGTAATACCTGCAATCCACTCCCTTCAGGAATCTTTACCAATGGCCCAGGTATCCTATTGGAATCTGACCTATATAGATGCCAGTGTCTCTATGGTAAGTCACTAACCTTTTTCCAGCCTGTTTTTTTTCTTTACCTGGTTACCAGCATACCCCACAATTCCAGTTGCCTCCAGTGACACAAGGCAGTTTCTCTAGGATGCCATCAGCATTCCCTAGTCTACGGAGCCCAGGAACTGCACTAGTAGCACATTTCTCACTTTAAAGAAAAATGAGAGCTCAGAAAGCTAAATTCTCTAAAGCTACCTCCACGGATTCAGCACAGCATTTTTTATTTCAGAAGTAAATACTCTAAAATCCAATTTCATCTCCTACCAAGATTTCTATGCAATATTAATATGCATAACAGATTTTCCTAGTATTGCTTCCAGTTCTTATCTTCCCAACCACTGCACTTTTTCTTTATAGAGTTATTGCTTATAGTGGAGAAACTTCTGCCACACAGGGCCTAAAAAAATAATGTTTTGATTCCCAAAGGCCCTTTGGTAATACGGTAATGCAAACAATAAAGACAAAATTTCCCTGTGGAGCTTTTCAATACAGTATTACCCACCCACCCCAAGAACTTAGACCATAACTCTGTTTTTCCTAATGCTGGTATTCAGGAGACAACACAGAAATGACAGAACTTAAAGCAAAAAGACAGATGATGCAGACATTTGTCATGCAGTCCTTCTATATGTTTGTTACATCTTCTCATCATACTTTTCTTCTTCCCAGCTTAACTCATTTGCTTTGAAATTCTTCCTTCTGCTGGAACCTGTATCATGAATCTTGATTGTTTTTAGAACAAACAATGCTCAGTTCATTTTAAAAATAAGGGTTTCTGTTCCACAAGACCTTAGAACCCATCTCCACTGTGTGCAATCTGCAGAAAAACTTACTTTCTTCACTGTCTCTTCCAGCATTCCCATTTTGTGTTACTGCAGCATTTTTCGTGGGATCTCTCAAAAATTCCTGCCCCACCACCACGCACGTAGCTCTGCAGTAGCTGCACATTCCTTGAGCATTCCCGTTGTGTTTCACGGCATCTCCCAGTCACTCCCCAGCATTCTCTCGGCCCACCTTCTCTGGAGACAGTAAAACACTCACTGCCAGGGACTGAGCTCCTTCATCTTGCCGAGAATGTGGGAAAGAGGGCAAGGTCTGTGTAGGAACTATGATAGAACTGAACACTGAAAAAGCCAATGTCACATTTCAAAAACTGACTCTCTCCAAACATAATTTTTGCTATGTATGTAAAAGGTATTAAATATGTCAAAGAGATTGATCTTAGCCCCCATCAAGGGGCAGGAGACCCCATCCAACAAAGCTATACTGAACTCTCCGAGGTTCCTACGCTAAAGTTCCTCTCAATTCCTTCTCCAGGAGATGATGTCAGTGCTGTTGGACAGGTGGATTACATACAAAGGCTGCAGGCCAGGGTTTGCTCATCCTCTGATTTTTGTCTCAGCATTTTGCACTGAAACAATGTCCGCTGGCTCAAGGCTTGCAGGTGCCATAGGGGGCAGGCAGGCGAGCCCAACTCACCTTAAGTGACCCACCCTCCCCCCAAAATCCTGGGCTTTCTGCTGAATTGAAAATAAAACCAGTTCACAGAATCACAGGATGGGTCAGGTTAGAAGGGACCATAGTGGTTTGCTTGTTTATTTCTTAAACAGCTAATTCAGGAGATCTCTAAAGCTTACAGTAAGAATATCCTGATAGTTACTGGATAAATTTTGTTTACAGCAATATTATTGGCTGGACTAGAATTGGACTCTTGTTCATTTCTACCTCTACTTTTAGCAATGTTTTTGGATTTTCTTAAGAAGAACTTCACTGTTTTGGATTGGAACTGTAGGAGTCCATAGCCTTTAAGGAAGAAGGATATATGAATTATAGAATGACTCCCAAAGTTCAGTGTTCAAATGCTGAGGGATTCAAAAATGGGAGGAAAGGGGGTGCATGTGGAGCACCTACACACTTTTAAAGGCTCAGAGAAAACACAGTACATTTTTCCTGTTAAAGGCAATCACTTATCCATGGTATTTAGAGCATAAATAGGATCTAAAGAGCAGCTGATAGCTGTTTTCTAAGCACTGCTAAAATCAGTTATCTTCATGGTGCAAAACAGACCAATGGAAGGACATTCATCACTCTATAGGCAAATTTAATATATGAAGATGCCTACCCTAAACCCTAGAACAGTACCTGGGTGCCTGGCCTGGCCTTCCAGAGACCTGGAATTTGATGCTGCCCTTTAAGTTGGCAGGACTCCTGTGATTTTCAGGTTCTGGATACCAGAGTGACACCACCAGGGTGCTTTAGTTCAGGATATTGAGAATTGTATGGAATCCTCCTCCCTCTTGCTGTTTTCCAATCCTCCCCACTTCAGAGGGAAGCTTTGATCCAACAAGGATCACAGGCAAAAGGCTGGTAAGATCCCAGATGGAAGAAGGCCAGCGCAATTAGACACAATCTCGCTTTGTAACTCATTATGTTTTCCCAAAGTAAATTATTGCTAATTTGATATACCAGGAAACACAGCTGATGCTTTTGAAGAAAAAAAAAAACAACCCTCTGTTCATGAAGACACAGCACTACAGGCCACAGAAAGACTAAGCCATGCTTAAGAAGCAGCAATATTAATGGATTATTGAAGCAGCTGAATTTGTCCCAGGACCATAGCTTCCTTGAAAGGTGCACAAGCCAAGTAGGCATCACAGGGGATATGAATGGACAGGCAGAAAAAGTAGTAGAGAAGGAAATTTCTGTTTAAATACTAAGATAAATGAGTAGTATGACCATTAGCAGCATATTTTCTTAAGGTTACCCACCAAAAAATTATGAAGACATAGAAGTCGTCACCAACACAGACAAATATCACAGAATAGGTGAATTTGGAAGGGACCACAGTGGGTCAGTCATCTGGTCCCACCTCTGTGCTCAAGCAGGGTCAAAATATACAGCCTAGATGGCAAGAACAAGAGAAGCTTGAACAAAGACCACATCTCAAACAGTGCTTCAGACTTTTTAAATGTTGCTTTTAAAACTCCTTGCTTTTGGGCATGAGCCTCGCAGCTTTAAAATAAAAAAAAAAATTCACACACACACTTCCAGCCTTGGGATAACTTCAGAAAACCCAGCATTCCACTTAATTGGAGTTTGTGGAAGATCATTTTTGAAGAAGCAGCTTGTCTCCCCTCACTACAGACCAAATGTTCGATTCTTTCCTCATCCAAATTTGAGATAGAGATGAATTCATCTTCCTTACTCCCTGTTGTGTAGAACAGGTTGTTCACTAAGTGGAAAAGCCTTCTGGAGTCTTTAGTAGGGAAAAATAAGGGACAGAAGCTGACAATTAATAACAGTAAACTCCTGGAGTGACAATGACTGTGGCTTGTCCTCCACATTATTACTTTCCCACCCCCCATACAGATCTAAAAATCATGCTTTTCTGTTTGTGCGCTTTCCATCTGTTGCAAACACAGCAAGAAGGAATATCCCACATGCATTTCTCCCACCATGGAAGAGACATGAGAGGAGCTGATATTCCTGTATTGCTGTGCAGAAGCATCCAAAGGCTTCCCTTCGGATCAGTATTTGCTGGGCTGGGCTCTCTCTCAGCGCAGAGGACTTCAAGACCATGCTGTTTACATCTTCAGGCAAAAGCAAGTGTAAATGTCTTTAAAAAACACTCTTGGACTTAAAATATAAACATTAAGAGTCTTAAGACTTCAGAGCGATGCAGAGGTGGGGACAACTGAACAGAAAAAGAGTCTTGGGCTCTTTCTCAGATAAAACATTCCAACCAACCATTAGTATCTCTCCTTCCACGCTTATTTCCTACCTCTGTGCATCAGTGGGAGACAGCACCATTCCTCACTAGATAAAAAAGCCCCTTTTATTTATTCCATAACACAGCACCGTCTTTTTCCTTAAGGCAGAGAGAAAAAACAAAACAAAACAAATCACCCAAGCAGCTTCACAGCAGTTATTGATACACCTTGAGCAGTGTGAGCTTCGAGGATAAATGTTAAGTTTATTTTCACCGATGCCATAAGAAGGAAAACCCCGAACAGTCCAATAGGGAAAACAGTGGAAACCCAGTGATGCAAGTATGTGGGAAGTACATGAGCCACACAGCCTGGGAATCTGCTGAGACCCCCTTGCAGTGCTGCCTCCAGCCCTTGGGGCCCAGCACAGGAAGGACAGGGAGCTGCTGGAGCCAGTCCAGAGCAGGGACACCAAGGGGATCAGAGGGATGGAGCAGCTCTGCTGTGAGGAAAGGCTGAGGGAACTGGGATTGTTCTGCCTGGAGAGGAGAAGGATTCAGGATGGCCTCATTGTGGCCTTCCAGGACCTGAAGGGAGCCCACAGAAAAAATGGAAGGAGACTCTTGACAAGGGTCTGGAGTGACAGGACAAGGAGGAATGGCTTCACACTGACAGAGAGGAGCTTTGGATTGGATACTATGAAGAAATTCTTCCCTGTGAGGGTGGTGAGGCCCCGGCACAGGTTGCCCAGAGGAGCTGTGGCTGCCCCATCCCACGGCAAGGGGTTGGAACGAGATGGTCTTTAAGGTCCCTTCCAAGCCAGGCCATTTTGTGATTCTATGAATGTTAAAGAAATACTGATTTTCTGTAGGGGCACTGAAAAGACTGGGGAATTAGGTGCTTGCCTCCATACGTTGCGCAGGCTTTAGGAGACAGGGGCTGACTGCACATAAATCTATTTGCTGGGAACTCATTTTACATCACCAGAAAACCCAGCAGGTTTTGTTTGTCACATACAGGGGTGTCCCTCTGGTTGCCAAATCACATCCAGCTCTTACACAACAAGAACTTCAGATTAACCTTTGTGGCTGTGATGGTGCATATGGACTACACTTCCCCAAACACATTTTTTTAATGCCATCCCAATCCTTTGTTATGAGATTAGTGCAAGCAATTATTCTAATGCCTTCATCTGTGTGAGGCCACCTGACACACAGAAGCCACCAGCAGAACTTGCTGATTACCAGGCTCAGTGCTCCAAAGGGCAAGAAGGAAAAATAACCCTACAGAGTGTTAGAAAGCCAAATTGCTCATTCATAGGCAGCAGAACAACCCCTTCCATCCAACCTGCTCTAAGATACAACCCTTCCATTCCATACACAAGCTAGCACACGTCTACACACACATTCATTTCTCCTCAGGCACAGTGGCACACAGATATATTTTGCTCTGTGGGTGCTTGTTACTACTAAGTTGCAAAGCATTAGTGGACTTTCCTCCCACCTCCTTATCTTTGACAAAAATACTCTTTTTTTTTTTTCCTAAGAAGTGCTCCCTTCCACCTCAATCTGGTGTATTTTTGATAAAGCACATAGCTCAGCCTTCTTATTTTTCTAACTTGGTAGACTCATTTCCATGGAGATCTCTGGAAGGCCAGAGAACAGAACCATCACACTCCCCCCTTTTACCATCCCCTTGAGTCTACAGTGCTTTTTTCCACATTTTCTTTTTATCCTCTCTCTTGTTGCATTTGTGTTTGACTAGAAACTCATGTTTACCACTACAGCACTCCTGACTCATGCAAAATGTGAGATCCAACATTAACACAATTCATGAGAAGGGAATTAGAGAACAGAGAAAACGATGTCACCCTCTCTATCTCACCACCCACTCCATCCCAGGTCCTTCTGTGGCCCCAGCTGAAGCAGTAACTGAGCACTTCAGTGCCTATCACTTGGTGGATCTATCCCTAAAAAACTCCATGTAGCAATGCACTCATATATCTATTTAAGTTAGCAATGAACCATCAAGCATGAGCCAAACAGAACTCTGATATTTATTCAGAGGCTAAAAAAAATAAAAATATACTTAAAACCTGAAAAATTATTCTGAAATACCACTGCATCAACTGAATAAGGAACTCTTCAGCAGACATTTCAAATTTTGTACTCTAGAGCTTCCCAGATACTTCATGGGTCATCTAGGCCTGGTCAAAGGCACTGGCATTCTTCAGAAGGCTGAAAATTTGCATCAGACTTGTACCTAATCTTTCACAGGCTTTAGAAACT
The DNA here is from genome assembly GCA_013397755.1 of Cnemophilus loriae. Lineage (NCBI taxonomy): Eukaryota > Metazoa > Chordata > Aves > Passeriformes > Corvidae > Cnemophilus > Cnemophilus loriae. Next base: position 1,269,092 of record VZTF01005326.1, on the reverse strand, counting down.
AGGGGTTGGATTTACCCTGGTTATCTCTAGCAATTTATGGACTCACTGCACAACTCAGCCAGTGATCTGAACTCCCATTACAGTCACTGGGGTCAAATTGGTATTTCTACAGCGCAATCCAGTGTCAGGTCAACATTTAAGGGTGTCAATGAACCACCCCCAGCAATTCCTTTTCCTCTCAACTGACTGTAAAAAACCAGAGTGAGTCAAAAGCAGTGCTCACAGTCTAGGAAGGAGATCATCCCTTGCTCTGAGCAGCCTGGTCCAGTGGGAAGTGTCCCTGCTCATGGCAGGGGCACTGGAACGAGATGATCTTTAAGGTCCGTTCCAAACCAGGCCATTCCACAATTCTATTATTAAGTAATGTTAATTGCTCTAATAGTTGAGCATTCATTTGTAGCCTGCCCCCCCATTATCATTCACAATAATGCACAGATGGCATTCACAGGGCACACAAAACTGGAACCCCCAAAACCCAAGTAGTACAGTGAAGGGATACAAAAATTACTTCAGAGACTCTTTGAGAGAAATATAAAAAAGATTAATGCTTTCTCTGTCATTTGTTCTCCCAACAACAGAATCAAAATGACTCTGCTGCCCTGGCCAATGCAGATCCTCAGGTATTGTTTATTAGCTACATAAATACAAATATATATACAAATAACTTCCTACCCACATTGCAGCTCTGACTGCTTCTGTAACTCTGAATTCTCTTTTTTTTTTTTTTTTTTTTTTTTTTTTTGGCAGACTTCAAGAAGCCAGAATGCAGTGAATGTCACCAAATGCTTTCACAAATTGTTTTAACAAGCTGGATTCTGATTTCTTTAAAGGCTTAAAAAGGTAGATAGGCAGCGGGAACAAGAAGTGGATCGTGGTGCTGCTGAAGAACAGTACTAAAAGCCAAAAAGGGAAATACACAGAGCAACCAGTTTGATGATGTAGCCACCAAATGAATCTTCAGCCAGGTTGTGTAGGAGGGTATAACAACTTTATCAATTCTGAAAATTGGAAACACCAGAAATATACTAAACCATACCCACCACTATCTACATCTTGCAGCATTACACAGGAGGACTCTCAAATCATGAAGAATAATAACCACCTCCAGGCATTTGGGATTCTCACGGGACAGACACAGGATGGAGAGTTAAAATGGGAGTCTACAACTAAAACTGATGAATTTATGTGCAAAAAATGGCACAAATGTCAATAAAAATGTCCTAATGATAAGATTTGGAAAACAGCCTCTTGAGAGGTATGAAATAATAGAAAAAGCATTCTACAAAGCAGTCTTTTCTTAAAAGGAAGAAAAGAGGTTTAAAGAGATGTCTAATGCAGGGATATAGGTCACGTTATTTATAAAATGGTGATTCCTGTCATTATTTCCACTATATTCCTGAACTTTATCTTTCATCAGTGACAACAGCAGAGTGAGTGGTACAAGAGTCCCTTCAGGCTTCTCTTCTGCAGAACTGTATGGAGAAATTAGGAAGAAATTCAAGAGTTAAATACAGTCACACTCAGCAGAAGCTTTTCCCAAATCAGACCTTGTGTCAATACACTGAGAAGAAACCCAGGGGGTTATTTTCACTATTGATCATAGAAAGGCTGAAATTATCAGGAACCTCTGGAGGTCACCTGGTTCAACCCCCTGCTCAAGTAGGGTCAGCCACAGCTGCCTGCCCAGGGTTATGACTAGTCAGCTTTGGAATATCTCCAAGGATGAAAACTCCAAAACCTCCCTGGGCAACCTGTGCCAGTGCTCAGTCACTTGAAAAAAAACCAAACAAAAAACCAACCAAACAACAACCAAAAAACCAGTTTGTGTTCTAGTTTGTGCCCATTGCCTTTAGTCCTGTGGCTGGGCACCACGGAAAAAAGCCTGGCTCCATCTTATTTACCTCCTCCTATAAGATAATTCTACACCTTGATAAGATCCCCCTGAGATCTCTCAAGAGTTACAGCACTCTCTGCTTTTCCTCACAGCAGAAATGCTCCAGTCCCTTCATCAGACGCTCTCCAGCATAACCACGTCTTTCTTTTACTGAGCCCCCAGAAGTGAAGACAGTACTCCAGGTGTGACCTCATCAGTGCTAAACAGAGGGGAAGGATCACCTCCTTGACTTGCTGGCAATGATCCTCCTAACACAGCTCAGGATACCTTTAACTTTCTTTGCTACAGGAGTACACTTGGCTCACATCCATCCTGGTGCCTGCCAGGTCCTTTCCTAACAAGCTGCTTCCCAGTCCGCAGCAAATCCTGCTGCTTCTTCTTCCCCAGGTCTGCAGGACTTTGCAGTCCTCCTTCCTGAGCTCCAGGAGGTTCCTCCCACCTACTTCTCCAGCCTGCCCAGGCTTCCCTGGATGGCAGCACAGCCCTCAAGGATACCAGCCACTACTCCCAGGTCTGTCTGTTGTGGGAATACTCTGCCCCATCATCCAGATCATTAATGATGATGTTGGACAGGATAGGACCCAGTCGCTGCCAGTTACAGGCCTCCATTTAGACTTTGTGCTACTGACCATCTCCTTCAGCCTGTTCTCTGTCTTCTTGTGGGATTTTTACCCCACCCTCAATCTGCTCTGCTGTGAGGGAGACAGTATCAAAAACCTTACTGAAGTCCAGGTGGACAATGTCCACTGCTGTCCACTCATCTACCAACCCAGTCATTTCCTCACAGAAGGTTGTCTGGGTTGGTCAAGCATGACATCCCTTTGGTAAACCCATGCAGCCTCCTCTTCATCACCTTCCTGTGCCTGGAAATACCTCCCAGGGCAAGTTGTTCCACCACTTTCTCCACAGATCAAGGTGAGCATGACCAGCCTGTAGTTCCCTGGGCTCCTCCTTCTTGCCTGCTCATGGAAAGGAATGGGAAGCGTATGAGGATATTCTTTTCAAGAAAAGAAAGCTGACAAGTGTCTGGCATCTACGCCGTGTTCCAAAGGACGGAATGTTAGACCCAGCCATATTCTCAACAACATTCCACTGGTAATTTGAGGACTTCAATGCCATCTAAATAATCTACTTCAGTTTGAACGTCCTCAAGAGTGACTGTTCTTCCCTCCACAAGAACAAAAATGTCTGACATGGGCATCCAGCAGCCCTCAGGAAAACAAGGAACTTTACATAATGATAAGAACGCATTATGGTAACGCAACATACAAACAAAAAAATTACCTAGAAAGTTAATGAATTAATTAAGGAAAGGTATCTTCCATCTAAGAGCAATACTTTTTTTGAAAGCAGATGGTCTGGAGTCTGAAATAAAATCAGACTTCCCCGTGACTGCCTCCATCCCCCATTACTTGATTAATTTTCCTCAAAGCATTTGGATGTAACTGAACTCCAACCACTGAATCAGCTACAAAAGGAACATGGCTTGTTGTCCTTAGGCTGAGTTGCTGTGTCTTGAAATAGTATTCCCGTCGAAGTTAAAGCCTATTCAGGGCAAGAATTATTAGTTACTCCTTTTATTAACATTCCTTTGGCTGAACTGTTTGGGGTTGGCTAAAAATGTTTTCTTCGGTAAGAAGATATTCTGGAAGAAGCAGTGTTCTATCAGTTGAGGAGGCAAACCCAGTGAAAATAAAGAAAAAGAAATGATAACAAGCCAGGATTGGTGTTTGGTTGGTTTCTTGGTTTGTTGGTTTTTTTTTTTGTGGGGGGGGGAGGGGGGAAGAGAGAGAGTTCTTTTTACTTCTAAGTCGACACCAAAAAATATGTGTTAAATACTTTTCTTAGGTACCTGAATTAGCAGATGGTATCAGTTTAAATGATGTATTTCTTCAAATCTACCTGGAAATGTGCACACAATCAGTTGCTGCTGCGCAAATATTCATTATCTGCAAGGAGCAGCTATAACCAATGGCACAGCTATTTCTGCAGCATTATTGATCACCAGCAGAGACGACAGCTTCATGCACCAGGGTATGGAGAGTGAAGTACTGCCCTGTTTTCTGTCTGCACCAGAACCATGCCACTCAGCAGTATCTAACTGGGATTATCACCTGACTGGCAGAGAGAAAGCCTGATGAATAATTTTTATTCCAAAGCACATTAAAATATGAAAGGGCACTGCGTTAGGTCCTTCCAGTGGAAAACCTCACTTCTTCATGGAAGAACCTTCATCAATATCAAGTTTCACCTTTCACATAACTCTACAAATCTATCCAGCGTACCAGAACAACTTTCACCTTTACTAGTGAGCACCTAAAGCTTCATTCACCTCTTCAGGAGAGAGGTTACTCTCAAAACCAGTAGTTGGAACCTGCACAAAAGCTTGTGCATGGAAAAGCGATGTGCCATCAACAGAACAGAGAGCAGCATCCTACTCACTTAAACACATCCCTGCAGCTGCACAGAAAGAAAGCAGCAAACCAAAAATTGCCTCTGAGACGCATTCACACTGACTGCAAACCCAACATTTCCAAGAAAGCCTTGATTAAGTCCTGGAGACAAGCCAGACAGAAAATGAAGCACTTCTATGAAAATTATAGTCACCGATTCGTTTCTATTTGCTACAAAGTTGTTTGTTTAAAAACGTTTCATTCCCACCACACATTTCAAGTAAACAGGTACACAGAAAGCTGTAGGACTTCATCCTTTCCTGTCTCTCCCTATTTCCTCCCCACCCCTCCCAGTTCTTAAACTTCTCTCAGCAGCTTGCAAATGGTTCCTCCTTCTATCACTGTACATTCAACAATTCTCTCCTTCCAGCAGAACTGTGGACAAGTGTGAGCTGGGCATAGAAACACAGAATGGCCTGGATTGGAAGGGACCTTAATGATTCCACTCCCCTGCCATGAGCAGGGACACCTTCCACTATGCCAGGTTGCTCAGAGCCCCATCCAACCTGGCCTTGGACACTGCCAGGGATGGGGCAGCCACAGCTTCTCTGGGAAACCTGTGCCAGGGCCTCACCACCCTCACAGGGACGAATTTCTTCCTAATATCCCATCTAAACCTCCTCTCTGTCAGCTTGAAGCCATTCCCCCTTGTCCTGTCGCTCCAGGCCCTTGTCAAGAGTCTCTCTCCATCTTTCCTGTGGGCTCTCTTCAGACACTGGAAGGCCACGATGAGGTCACCCCAAAGCCTTCTCTTCTCCAGACTGAACAATCCCAATTCCCTCAGCCTTTCCTCACAGCAGAGCTGCTCCATCCCTCTGATCCCCTTGGTGTCCCTGCCCTTCCCTGGTTCAGCACTGAAAGCAGAGGGAAGTGGTGACTTGAACTGCCTGGCCTCAGCATTTCAGAAGGGGTTGATTTTTCCTACCTGGTGACTACACACCATATCTGCTACATCAATTAATTTATCATGAGGATTTCGTTTGCCTGCTTTTTGAGCTAAAGAATGAAAGCATTTTCTTGGGGAAGAAAAACCACTCAGTACAGTCTGCAAAAATGGGTAGTTTTCAGCCAATTCAACTTAATTCATAATTCATCCTAACTGATGACACAAGGAGTCTGTCTAAGCAAGTGCATGCTAGTGAAAAAGTAAAATGACCACAATGAATCACTTAACACATCTTCATGTGAAGTGGGAAAAGCATTCCTAGGACAGTTATTCCTCTTTTGTTAAAGCAAAGTGAGCTGCAGCCCCACCCTAGCACATACACACCCTGCCAAGGTCTCAGTCACCTTTAGAATCACAGAATAGAACCACAGGATCATAAATGTTAGAAAAAATGCCCCAAATCACTGAGTACAACCTTTGAACGATCCCCAGCTTGTCAACTAAAGCATTAAGTGCCACATCCAGTTGTTTCTTGGACACTTCCAGGGATGGGGACTCCACCTCCTCCCTGGGCAGCCCCTTCCAATGCCTGACCACCTTTTCCATGAAGAAATTCCTCCTGATGTCCAGCCTGAACCTCCCCTGGTGTAACTTGAGGCTGTTTGCTCCTGTCTTGTCCCTTGTTCCCTGAGAGCAGAGCCTGACTCCCCCAGCTGCCCCCTCCTGTCACGGAGTTGTGGAGAGCCAGAATGTCCCTCCTGAGCCTCCTTTTCTCCAGGCTGAGTCCCCCCCAGCTTCCGCAGCCCCTTCCCCAGCTCTGTTCCCTTCTCTGGACACGCTCCAGCCCCTCAATGTCCATCTTGCAGTGACAGGCCCAGAACTGCCCCAGGATCTGAGGTGTGGCCCCAGCAGTGCCCAGCACAGGGGACAGTCACTGCCCTGGCCCTGCTGCCACCCCATGGCTGATCCAAGCCAGGTGCCACTGGCCTCCTGCCCACCTGGGCACAGCTGGCTCATGTTCAGCCACTGTCACCAGCAGCCACAGGAGAATGCCGTGGGAGACCCATGCGAGACTCTGCTACCACTGAAAGGACTGGGCCTCGCTTTCTGCCCAGCCTGTAACTTTGGATACCTCATTCTTCTCCCACTCCCCCATTTTCCACCAGCACCAGCAATCTTCCAGCTCCATGGTGACTGAATCCACAGGCTGATGAAGCTGAGTTTTCAGCCAAGCTTGGGGAGCTGATGTGAGTCACAGCACAGCTTCCAGAACACTCAAGTAGATTTGGGCTTGTTGGGAGCATTAGCTGAGCGCAGGCAGAGGAGCTGCTCCTTTTGGCAGCACATCACACATAATTCAGTTGGGGTGAGCTGGCTGTGAAGCCACATTCCCAGTCAAACACTTCTTTTACCTCAGCTCCAACAGCTGCAGCCACAGAGCAAAATCCATGAAGCCAACAGGCTGCAAAGCTCCCTGGCCTAAGGACCGAGTTTTCATTTATCTTTGTACAGCCCCCAGAACCAAAAGGCACCTCAGCTCAAGTGACATTCTTGAGCCAGCTCAGCTTTCAAACTTTAAATTATTGCAATCACTTCTCCTAGATTCACACTGATCATGCCACATCAGAGTCCCGCTCTTGCTTCCTCGCAGAAAACAGACATATGTTTTATGAGCATTTTTCACTCCTAAGCATACCCTGTCCCCAGTAACCAAGATCTTGGTTCTTTTCCCTCTGAACCCTATCAGGGCTTTCTGCCATCTGTTCTGTCTGTGACAGATGCTTGTATAACTTACAGATCAATCTAAATATAACATATCAACACCCCCGTATGCTCCAAACATTCCAAGTTTAGTACTCCTATTGTAAGTGAGGCCTAAATATAGCAAGATAAACCAAAAACATCTTTTATGTTGAAGTATTCCTAAGATTGATGACACCTCAGCACAAGTCCTCCAAATCTTAGCAGGGAAGGGAGGGGACAACATCTCCTGAGGGTGTTATTTGGAGATTAAAAGCATCATTGCCAAGGCTGTAGCAAACCCTTCCACCACGTGAGGATACTCTGCTCTGAAGCAGCACAGCTTAGCTGTGTTTGCCACCACAGCTACAAATCCAGAGTGCCATGGAAGCTCCCTGATGGAAAACAGCACTGTGCAGATAACACCAGCCCAGCCTGGGAGGGGACTGACACATTTTCTACTCCTCATCCTGCTCAGCAGAGGAAATCTGCCCTCTTTTCCAAGGCTCCAGGGACCAACACGGGTAGAAAAGTTGTCCTGTTCCCGCCCACCAAAGCCACAAGGCTCCCATGTCCTAAGGGACAGTGAAACCAAGGAACAGAGCCCCTTTGCAGGCTGAAGAACACCCAGCAGCACAGGAACTGCTGTCTCTGGAGAACTTTTCCCCTTGAAGTAACTCGCGGCACCTTGTGGACTCCAAGTAGCTGCCATTTCACCCAAGTACACACAGTATAAGCTGACAGCTGCTTCAGCAGGCTACTGGGGGGGGAAAACACTTTAAATGTGGAAGTGGAACATACCACTGAGCAGTCAGCACCCGAGAGGAGGGAGAGGCACATTTAAATAAGGAAAAACAGGTGCCCACACTGAACTTCAGCCAGCTACTCTGTCTTGAGAGGTCTGTTAACCACAAGGAGCCAAAACCTCCTGGTTTTTCGTCTCAAAAACACATTGAGGACACAAATATTACACTGTTGCACCATTGCAATGCCCAGATGCAGTCACAGTACATCTGATGAACCAGAGCTACAAATATCACGACTTCTTCCTTCCAAGTTTCACTTAGGAATCTTCTGTTCAGGCACTGTTTATGTAACAATACAAATTGTTTTGTGAATTAAAATGCAACCTAAACTTCTCACACAGTTTGTGAAGTCCTGCTTACTGCAAACAAACCTGAGCTGTCTCTTCTGACTCTGCATTTCATTTCCACTGAAGACAATCACTGAGCTTTGGGTGGCTTCAGTGAGCTTTAGAGCAGAGCCCAAAGGATTGAACACCTCTCTCCAACAACAGACAACTGGCTAAAAACCTAAATGCTCTGCACCATCAACCAGAAAATCCTCCCTCATCTACCAGTTCCTTAAACATAAAGAGCAACTTGGCTGAATGAAGCAGGGAGGACATTGTGCCTCTAAACAAAAGAGTTCTATCTCTTATTTTATGATAGGTCCCCCTTCTGCATTTTGATATAAGTTAACAAGCACAAAGATATCCATACTCCATTTCTAGGAGTACTCCTGTGCTCAAAACAGCCAAACCTACTGACAGCACACATTCAAAATCCACTCAGGAGAGCAAAAGACAAGACTAGGCACAAGCAAACCTGCAACACAAATCACACTGAGCCTGGTGCCTCCAGCTAGAGCTGACAGGGAGCTATCAGTCTGTATCAGGTGTGTTGTGGAAGCCTCAGCTTAATAAAGTCCTATTAGTGCCCTCAGGATCATGACACCAAGAGCAGGAGGGTAGCTGCAAATTGTAAACAAAGACACAGAGAATTGCCACACAGGTGGGCAAAATTCCTGCCTCATGTTCACACATTCCAACCTTCAGAGGGCTGAGAGCCATGGAATACAACCCCTGGGCTGAAGCAGTCAGCACAAACCAAGGCACAGCCTATCTCCCCAGAATGACTGGATGATGCACAGCCCTGAAGTCCTCAGCATTCTCCTGTCCCTGGCAGATCCCACAGTGTGACCTTTCTCTGCTTCATTCCTGGCACGGGAAGGATAGGAAAGGTGATTTCTGAGCTCCAGCCTGCAGCTCTCAGAACAATCTGTGATGTCTTGCCCTCTCCCCTGTCCCTTTTTATTCATGTAGCACCTATTCTCAATACAGGAGTGTTGGCTGGAATTGAGGGAGTTTGGGCTGGGATAGTTTTCTTCCCAGGAGCTAGTATGGGGCTATGTCTCAGATTTGTGCTGGCAACAGTGTGGATAACACTGGGATGTTTTAGTTCTTGCTGAGCAGGGCTTGCACAGAGCAAAGGTCTTCTCTGCTTCTCACCAGTCAGGGAGCTGGGGGGTGCACCAGCAGCCGGGAGAGAGACAGAGCTGGGACAGCTGATCCTCACTGACCAAAGGGACTTTTCATACCACAGCACACATGAGGAGGAGGAGGAAGTGGGGATGTTTGGAGCGATGGTGTTCGTTTTCCCAAGTCAGCATTGCACTTGTTGGAGCCCTGCTTTCCTGCAGAGAGCTGAACCATGGGCAGTGGTGAATGAATTCCATGTTTTGCTTTGCTTGCAGCCCACGAGTGTTCTCACTTTCACCTTCCAATTCTCTCCCCCACCCCACTGTAGGGCAGTGAGTGGCTGTGTGGGGCTGAGCTGCCAGCTAAGGCTAAACCATAACAAAAGGTCATCTAGACCAACCTCCTGCTCAGAGCAGCACCACCATCAATGCTTGTCCAGGTCACCTGCAGCTTCATCCAGCCAAATCCTGGAACTTTCAAAGGCTGGAGTTTCCCAACAGCTCTCCAGATGACTCATTCCACTGCTAAACTACCCACATGGTGACTTTTATTTTTTTTCTAATGTCCATTCTGAACCTCAGTAATCTCACTGGAGACCTCACACAGGGATTTCTCTCCAATTTAACATCTTTCCCCTTTCACATAACTCCCAGCCTCATCCACTGAACTCCCACACTAACACACACTGCCTTGCCCTTACATATTCAAAGGTTTATATAGGACATACAGCTGTAAAGCTCCTGTTAAATATGACCTAATTTAGTTCCAAGTTTATCATTACCAGGACATTTTCAGGGATGGGAATTTCACGGGCTTGTGACTGTGCAGCCATGTGATTTTATGAAATAGCCTTCAAGTGCAACATTTTCAGTAGGCACTCCAGAAGAGGATATTTACAGGGGATCACTGTTTTCCGGGGTTTCTAGGGTTCCAAAAGTTACTGAGCACCATTTGGCTGTCTCACACCAACACAAGTTTGTGATTCTATTTCAGGTCTGCCTGCATCACAGAATGCCCACGGAGCTGTCAGACACCTCGAGCATTATTTCAAAAGCATTGCAGAGAGACCGTGCAAAAGGTCAGGAGATCTGAGTCCCAGGAGCACCAAGTGCAATGCCAACCCTTCCAAATATGAAAGGAGCAAGCTGGGCAAATCCTGCCTCTACATTCTCAATGGAAGACAAAAAATCAAAGGCAGCCTGCAAACTGTGAGGCTCTAACTGCCCTGGGTCACACTGTGCAGCTCTTTTTGAAGCCAGCAGGACCACGGGAGAAAACACCTCTGAGATGTTGCAGTGGTTTCTTGAAGCATCGTTTTGCTTTAGAGGGGAAAAAAACCCCAAACCATAAAATCCATGTTGGATTGTGCATTCTGACAGAACAAAATGAATGGGCATAAGGAGGCAGGAGAATGCAGCGTAGGCAATGCTCAGCACAGTACTTAATGGTGCTTCGAAAATTACACTTGAAATATAATTTGGACATAATAAACGGAATTGTATCAGAAAGCACCAACACCTTGGAGGTGAGAAAAGCTCCTTAATTACATCAGTGTAAACACCTGGATTTCAAAGGAGGGAACTAAGAGAAATCAGAATGGGAGGGAGCAGCCTAGAAAACCCACAGAGCAATGACAAAATTGGATTCTTCACTGACCAGGACATCAATGCTAAAGGAGAGCCACGCTTTTCAGAGCAATCTGGCATATTCAGACAAAGAAAAGCTAGATGAACCCTGTTACCTGACATGGCCAAGCTGCTTAAATCCTCTTCAGGGTTTCTCTGCGTGGGGAGATGAGTGAGTAGGCAGAGAGTCCCACTTAGCCAGGGAGCTACAGAAACAGCTTTACAGCCACATCACAAATGAAGTGCCCAGAAGTCAATGAACTAATTTAAGCTACAGCTCCTCTGCAGACATAAGGTCCATGTCTACACAGTGCCTTAAATAGCACACAGTATGGATTCTCCAGCTGGCCTCACGTAGAGAAACTGCAGGGAGAGAGAGAGAGAGACCATGCCTCAAATTATTGCACTGATTTCTGGGATCATCTCTATTGCAAGCGTAGAAGGAACCTGGAACAATTCCATTCAAGTGTGACAAAAAGGACTTCAAGGGCTCTGTTTACGAAGAAATTATTTCTGCCCTAATTTTACTCTCCCTTTTGCTTTCAGAGATCTGCCCAGTCTCTCCCAGAAAAAATGTTACATGAAGTTGAGGTAAAAAAGCCAAGGGGAGTGACAGACAAACTGCCATGCACTTGGGAAGAACCAAGGAGAAGAGTGGGGAATTAACTGTCACTATAGGGAAAAGTCACAGGAAAAAGAAAATGTAGAATGTCACATTTTCCAGTGATTAAACCTTTTCTGAAGATGAATGGCAACGAGGATTGCTGAGGATTTTTGCCTCTCACATGAAACTGGGAACTCAAAGGTCCCATGCTCAAAGGACTGGATTTGTATCTTTAAGATGTATTAATCAAGAGTTACTCTGAGAGAAGATTAAAATGCTCTCTAGAATGGGCAAGCAGGAGTTCATTGAGCAGGGAATTTCTTTAGATGTAATCACTATGCTGATGGGATTCCCATTACTAGACACTTATGGTTACAATCCATGTAAGCCCTGAAAAGGATGAAAATATTAATCATTTTGTCTGGCTGAAAATTATCCATCAAAGCCTTGTTCAGCCAAAAAAATGGGATAAAAATTGAGTTATCTTGTCTATTAAACACTGATGTTCAGAGAGTCTCTAAAGACTCAGGGATTTCTGTTGACCCCCCAGTGAGTTCTGTTCTCTCTACATGACAGGTTCTGCTCTCTCCCCCACAGCAAGCAGAGAAAGATGCATCTGAACTGCAGCTGTAGGAGGTGGTACCCTCTGGAAAAACTGAGCCTGTGCTGCAGCAGCTCTACACAACCCCCTTTTTGGCAGCAAAACAGTCAGTTTCACAGGTAATGATTTAATAAATCAGGGAGCTCACTAGAATGAAATCTGCTAAATGTGTGAACAGTTTTTTCAGTTCCCTTTCACCCTCCAAAAACAAAAAGGTATTTGTCCATAGACTAGAAGACAAAATAGTTTTTTGTTTGCAGATTTTTTTCTTCTTTTTGGACAGCCAAATGTTTTCTTCTGCCAACAAGAGAACTCTTGGATGTGTTGCTGAAAAATTCTGGAGAAAAGAGAAAGCTTCTACTTCAAATCATGTTTTTGCACGTTTGAAAAATCTGTTCAGCTAGTTTTTTCCTAGTTGAGAGATTTTTGTATTGTTGAAAGTAATTAAACTGAGGAAAGTGAAAGTTCCTCTCTCTTCTACTTCAGATGGTGGTTTGTGAAAACATCCCAATTTCCAGAATATTGACGGAATATCCTTTAGGCCCAAGTTTCATGTCTCTTCCATCAACAAGCAGGGAAGTGAGCTCTGTTCTGTGACACATCTGCTTTGTGTGACTCCAGACCTCTTTATTTTCCCTGACTTTTTCCCTGACTCTTACTCACACCAAAACTTCTGCAACTGGACAAAACCCAAAACCCTCCTTCCACTCCTCAGGACATCAGACTTCAGGTCACAAGGTTCCCCTAAACCAGAAGAATCTAAGCATCCTTTTTTTTCCCTGATTCTGTAGAAACTCCTAGTCCCAGATGAGGACTCCCAGCCTGTAACTTTGTCCACGTTCTTTTTCATAGACACTAAGTGACTAGAATGGCAATATGAGTGATTTATAACAGTGCATTCCAGAGCAGAGCTTGTCCTTTGTGCCTGGATTTTTACAGTGGCAGCATCTGTTTCACGCTGCCATCAAATCATAGTGATGTTTCCACTCTCTCCTCAGGCTATGATGAATGTAATTTTCCAGTGTTTGCCTGAATCCCACACAGCACTAATCAGCAATTATCAAAAGCAGCAAACACAAATAATTAAGATATTTCCACGGCATGCAGGCACAGTCTTCTCTGAGATGTGTGCCTAACACTGCCATGGGTAGAAATGTCTGTACCACCCAGGAGAAACCCTGAGGGGAAGAGCAGCTTCATCTCCCTGTCTTGACCCCAAGTCAACCAAAACGGTGTGGATGAGGCATCCAAGTGATTTTATGTTTTCAGAGGAAACAAGGGGCTTAAAAGTGACACCCTCTGTTCCATAATCAGCCCTGCAAACGTGGGGAAACCCAACCAGGGGATGCAACAGCATCAAGTACCTTTAGTACCTGACATGATTATAGGTGCTACAGCAGATCAACCAGTGCCCTTCATCCCCTCACTCCTAACTGCTCCCAAATACAGCCCAAAAACAAGAGATTTCACTCTCCCTTGTACTGGCACGTTGTTTCTCAGTCACATCTCCCTGTTTGCTCCAGTCTGGGCTCCTCAGCCGGCCTGTAATGCACTGCAGCCAGGGGTTCCTATCAAACTTTGACGTGGAGGATTTATTTTTGCTAACATGTAATATTTCCTCTCGCTACAATTAGAGGGATACTAAATAAGCATGCTTACATATTCGAGTGTACTTATCTCAAATTCCCAGGAATAATCAGTGGATCTGTGTGAGCATGCTGAATGGGTAGGAATGCTTGCTGAAAAGCCTACACACCCAGCTCCCCTCTCCTCTCTCCAGCTTATTTTTGCTGCTGAAATGATCATTCCAATTTGGACCTGGTGTAAACTGGCAGAGTTTAGGGGAAATCAATGGACCTACAGCAGTTCCCATGACCCAAGACCTTTTATTCATACAAGGTACTTATAAATCAAGCAGGTTTGATTTGACCACTGGTCTACCAGAAGTCCAGACCTGCGAACTTCTCTTCCTAGAATGTGCATCTTATTCAAATCTCTGCATTAACCTTTATGTGTGTAAATGTGCATAGAACTGACTCCATTCAACTGAATTGAATCAGCAGCAGCTCAAACAGGTGCCTTCCATGTGAATAATTCCTTAAGGGACAAGAAATATAAAAGATTTTGCATCCAGGTTCTGCATTTTGGTTCTTGTCATGACCAAGGCCTTTTACCATATATAGGAAGGAAGGCAGGCAGGCGAAAAAGAAAGAAAGAAAGAGAGAAAGAGACAAAGAAAGAGAGAAAGAGAGAAAGAGAGAAAGAGACAAAGAAAGAAAGAAAGAAAGGAAAGAAAGAAAGAAAGAAAGAAAGAAAGAAAAAGAGAGAGAGAGAAAGAAAGAGTCTTGTGTATTTATATATAGATATCAAGGGTATTTCTCATTTCTATAACTACCTGTTTAACTTTTGAAAGAAATGCTGACCGTCACCTTTTAGGTTTTAAAGCAAACTCTGTGTACCAGAAACCAGGATGAGGCTGCACATGAGAATATATCTATAAGGTGATTTAAATGACCATACATAAAAATTCTCCAGGGTTTCTGTGCCTTCTGCAGCATCCAGTGCTAAAGGACAGACAACAGGACTGCCAGTCACACCAGCCTGGGACAGACTCCAAGCTCCTAATCTGGCATGGATGTGCAGGGATGGACCTCCAAATGCCTCTGTCTGGATTCACACTTCCTTGTGATCACACATCCCACAGAGATGATCAAAGGACTGGAACATCTGCCATATGCTCCAGGAGAGGCTGGGAGAGCTGGGACTGTTCCTGGAGAAGGGTAGACTCAAGAAGACCCCACCAATGTGGATAAACCCCTGATGGGGGAGGGTGTAAAGAAGACAGAGCCAGACTCTTGTCGGTAGTACCCAGTGACAGGGCAAGAGGCAACGGGCACGAACTTAACAACAAGGAATTCCACAGAAACATAAGAAAAACACTGGTTTTGAGTGTGAGGGTGATTGAACAGTGGAACATATTTCTCAGAGAGGCTGTGAAATCTCCATCCTTGGAGGTATTCAAAACATGACTGCACATGGTCCTTTGAAACTGGCTCCAGGAGACCCTGCTTGGGGCACAGAGGTTGGACTAGAAAATCACCAGAGATTTCCTCCAAACTCGGCATTTCTGT
This sequence comes from Cnemophilus loriae, assembly GCA_013397755.1. Lineage (NCBI taxonomy): Eukaryota > Metazoa > Chordata > Aves > Passeriformes > Corvidae > Cnemophilus > Cnemophilus loriae. The sequence continues at coordinate 1,253,898 of VZTF01005326.1, read as the reverse complement.
GATTCTGTGCTACTGCTGAGCAACGAAACAACAACTTTCAATATCTGGCCCAACACAAATGAAAACATCACCTGACAACTACAATTATTTGTTAAAGAGTGCAAAGACAAAGTATTTACAGATATCATCCATTCTGAAACTGGGAACACAAGGAATGACAAGGGAAAGGGTGGTGAGGGAGGAAAGGGGACAGGAGGGCAATGACCAGGATGCCCTGCACTTTAGCTACTCTTTAAACTGTAACATTTCTTCACCCTCCTAAGAGAACAAAAGTGACTCTATGAGCCACAGACCAAAATGTCCATGTGGCTGCAGGACAAGTACCATATTCCCTGGAGAACTGCAGAGAAGCAGAGCGCTGTGAGAGATCTCAACCTTACCCCTCGTGGTGATTCTGCTCCAAAGGCTGAAGTTCAGGCAACCACAGGGACCTCAAGGAACTCCGGTGTGCCCTGGAGTCCGGGACACCAGGAATTCTCTCTACCACTATGCCCAAGGACAGAGTCAGATAGTGATGGAGGCAGTGTTGGCACCCAAATTTTCTCAGAGCAAATTGTCATGTGCGTTAGACAGCAAATTTGTAGATGTGGCTTTTTTTATGTAGCTATTTATCCTGAAGACTAGGAAGGCTCCAACTGTTACTTGGAAGGCTGGAACTTGCTCACAGCATCAGTAGATTATAATGTCTCTTCACCATATTTATGGGCAGGGAGACATTCACCAAACCCATTTCCTAGCAGACCCATAAACTTGCTGCTTCTACTGAGCTTCACGTCATGTGACTCAACAGAAACATTAAAAGAAAGAGTGCAGCAAAGAGTAAATCAGTCTTCTATTCATGCAATAAGAATTATTGCCTGGAAAAGTTCAAACGAATAGAAATAGCAAGACCTTTTTGTGTCTCAGTTTCCCCATCAGTCACAATCTCATCTTCCACAGAGATGCTGCTCACACAGGTTGTAAATAAAATGAGTCAGAGAGCTTTTCTCTCATTTATCCACAAAACACCTGCCTCACTCCAGATGTTACTGAATAGAAATAATCAGAGAGGGCTTTGTTTTAAACACTAATCACCAAGATTATATTAAAAAAATAAAAATGCTTGGTTTTACTCATGTTTTTAGTGTAGTCACACTCTGGGATCCAGGGCTCCATTTTACTTGGTGCTTTACACCAGCAGTTCCTGTCTTGAGTGGGTGACAAAGCACGAGAATTTAATCTGGACTAACCACAGAACTTCATTCAAGCAACAGCATCTACTGCCTTTCCCGCATGTCATTGTTAATGTAATTCCTGCTCAGTAACATATTAAGAGGTGCTGAACTCCACAGGAATTTAGGGCACTTGGAAAGATCAGCTTGGAAATGCACGGGGACTCACAGACAAATGCCCTCAATTGCTCCCTGCTGCCATAAGCGGCTTTTGTACTACAATTTCATGGCTGTTTCATGCTCATTCACTTCACACTGGTAATCTCACAGGGCCACTGGCTTCCCCAGAACCCAGCCCATTTAAACCAGCTGAGCATCTAAGTGGTCCTTAGTTTCTCCTCCTGCTACAGAGACAGGGGCTTCATTCCCTCCTGTGGCACCATCCTGTAAGGAGTGACAGGACAAGGGGAACAGCTTCAAACTGACAGAGAGGAGGTTTAGATTGGATATTAGAAGAAATTCTTCCCTGTGAGTGTGCTGAGGCCCTGGCACAGGTTGCCCAGAGCAGCTGTGGCTGCCCCATGTCTGGCAGTATTCCAGGCCAGGTTAGATGCGGCTCTGAGCAACCTGGTCTGGTGGAAGGTGTCCCTGCCCATGGCAGGGAGATGGTCTTCAAGGTCCCTTCCAACCCAGACCATTCTATGATTCTGTGATCTTCCCCCACCCTGAAACAAAAAAAAATCCCCTGGGATGAATCTAATAACTCTCTGTGTGATGTAGAGGAGTTGGTCACATCCTACCAGCCATGATGATCTGAAAAGATCCAGCTGTTTCAATTGCTTTGTCATCATCACTGCTCATCAGTGTACCATGGAGCGTAAGAAGTCCTGAAGCTGGGTGTAAGTTTTGGTGCAATTTAGGCTGAAATTGAGGAACTCACCTCCAAAGTACACACAGGTTATGTTTGTAGAAAAAAAAAAATGCTGGTATGTGTTTTTAACCATGTTCTGCACAAAGTGAGATACACAAGCAGACTTAAAGTATCACAGCAGAGATTTACTGTGAGAGAAATAGTGACTTCCTTCCCCTACACTTCCAGATAATATTTATCTGCAGGAGGTTTTAGGTTCTCTTGTAAAAGCAAATAAAGCCTGGAGCATATTAACTTCCACTACAGTAAATCATATGTTTTGATACTGCTACAGTAGCTTTATCACAGGAGTGTTAAAAAATTCTGAAGAAGAGCAAGAATTAACAAGTTTGCTCGCTCTGTAGATGTCTCCATGAAAGCTGACATTTTCCACGTATCTTAGATAGTATAGAATTAATTCTGTTCTTCACTCATGTTTTTCACAAACTGTTCCATATTAAGTTCAAATCTATGCACAGTAAAAGAGAACAATTTAAGTCTTCACTAAAACAGCAAAATGGGCAAAATAAAGGATGCTTATGTCTTTATTTCATTGCCTTAATTTTTATTATCTTAAAGCATAGACTCTGTGTGAGCGCAAAACACTGTCCAGAGTCACAGAACACCAATAGATGAAAATATATTTGGTGTCACTTTAACACATATCTCCTTCAAAAGAGGAGGGTTTTTTTCCTATTTATTGTACTACAGTGGAACCTGATAAGCACGATTCTTTCCTGCTGGCCAAACTAAAGCTCTCATTTATGTAAAACTTTAACAGATGTGAATAGGAAAGGAAGACCCTGAGCTGGTTAGTTCAGAAGAAATGAGTTATGTCGACTTGAACCAAGGCATTTTTCATTTTATATAGGAGCAATGAGCTGCACAAATGCAGCCAGTGAAATCTCTGTTCCCATGTTCTTCACACTCATTTTGGTACCCAAGTCCCAGGAATAAGAACTGAATGACTATTACCAAAAAGAGACACAGGAATCAAAAGACCAACACTCCCCCACTCTGCTACCTGTCTGCCAGTCACAAATGTTCCAGCCAGGACGTGGGGTTGTGTGGACACACTGATCTGTTCTGAGCTGCTCTCTGTGTTGGGGGATTTCAGCAGCCTTTTGAAGGTGCCATAAATGCGTGAGATCACAGACACCTGCAGACCAGGAGAAGCACATCCCAGTCTTGTCAGACAGAATGCAGGCTTTGAATAGGCATTAGCAATAGTGGCTCTATACCCTGCTGTGATACCCAGCTTCCATTTGCTACCTTTAATTAATAATTGAAGGTATTGACTCCCATCGTTTCTGACTGCTGTTTAGGATCCTTGATAAATAGATTGATCCCCTGGATTAACACAGCACAGCCTGAGCATCCCCAAACTCTTGACTGGTCTAAAGGACTGACACAAAAGCTCCCTTCCAAATTCTGAAACTCCTGAGACAGAACACGGTTTCTCTCCAACACTGGAATGCTACCAAAGGATGAGAGCAGCACATGAAATATTCACAGGGCAAACAGACACAGAGCCAAAGCAGACCAGAGAAGAACTCCAGGCCTGCCCAGACACCAGGAAGGCTTCACAGTTTGTAATGACACCGAGATCTTATTGCATTTCTCATCCCAAGTGCCGACAAGGTGCCGTGCTGGAGGTCAATTCAACATTACCCCAAGAGGACCAAAGCAGCGGGTTCAAAGCCTCCACACCAAACATACAGACCTGCTGGAGACTCAGTAAAAAGTTCACACAAACTGTGTGTTTTTGACAGACTAGCCACAGGACAAAAAAAGGCAGTGTTCTGGTTCATGCCACTTTCATGTCTCAGACACAGGAGGATAAACAAAAGCACAAAGGAAAAAGGTGCAAAATGTTAAGAGCCGAAGTGCCGGAAGCCGATGTGGCATGAAGTCACAGGAAGACATTAACCCATCATGATTTATTGCACAAATTTGTTCAGGACAAGCAAGTTTGTGTCTGAGCAGTGTTTTCCTCACAGGTGAAAATATTTCCCATTTGGTGTTTGGAGCCTTAAAGTTAATCCATCCTTCTGTTGAACTAAAGCTACCACCCAGGGTGACTTTGGGGTCTCAGCTCAGCGGGCAACATCCAGTTCCAGCTGCATCCCTACACTCCAGCGACCAGTTGTGGATGTTACCCCAGAAGTGCACAGCCCTCTGAACAACACCCTGTCACTGTGCAAACTCAGCAGCTGCTCCTGCAGTACTCATGTCTTACCCTCTTCAGGATTTAAATATTAAATACCACAAGAGTTTACATTAAAGCCTCATTAGCAGTAAATGTTCTTCTCTTGGAACACCAGCCATTTTTTTAATCATCTAAATAATCATAACAAGGGTACATACCCCAAGTAGCAAGATTTTTTTTTTATTTCTCCTTCTAAATTTTCAAATTCTGTCAAAAAAAAAAAATTGCAACTGAAACAGCCAAACTTAATGATACTAATTGAAGCTGCAGGTGTCAGGGTTGAGGGAAACACGCATATCCATGAGTATTTCAGGAACATTTGCAAGTGATTTATTTGCATTAAAAGCCACAGCAACAGCCAAAGTCCAGCAAATCATGTTTGTTTGCCTAAACAGAAAAGCACCAAAGGAAAGCTACATCCCTGAAAGCTGGAATTGGCTTTTTTGGGCTGAAGATGAATACTGGAACACACTGAAAACAGAACAGAAGACTCAAAGAAGAAGGCAAAGATCCATCTAAACACCTACCATTGCCTGAGTGATTCCACTTGAAGGCAGGACCCTGTTGCCAGTCTCAGCTCCCACCATCAATCCAGAATGTGTCATAACCCAGCTGCCACAGGAAACTAGAAAATCCTTCATTCAGAGTTTAGTGCGGAATTCTGCATGCAGATTTGTGTTCAGAATGGCCAAGCAGCAATGAGCTAAACATTCAATAAATTAAAAACTTTTTTTTCGCCCCAACCTGAAAAAAATTGTTCAAGTCTATTGTGTGTTCTCAGTATTCATGACAAAAGAGCTGGGAGATCCAGCTGGGTGTCAACCTTGGAGATGTGGGACTCTACATGCCACTTCCACGGCATCTGGGTTTCACTCAGCAAAACTCTTATGTGAACTGAAAACATGCGAGGGAGGATGATAAGGGTGACCCATGAAATGCACCTTTCCTTGACCTGTCCTCCTCCTAAGGATCAACCAGCGCTTTTCCTGCAGCTCTCCCTGTCACAGTGACAACTGCAGGCTCCCCTGCTACAAAGCCAAATGTGCTACTGCTCCTACCTAAGTGAGAGGAGGTCACCAAATATACCATCTACAATTACAGTTTCATCTGCTAGCTGTAAAAGGTTTCTATTCACGAGTCGTTATTGTCTTCTCGTTGGAATAAAATGTGAGGTATTTTAGGGAGCTCTTAGAGAAGCTGAATGGATTGAAGCATTGTTGTGCTAATTAAAGCTTCTTTGATTTTCAAACGCTTAATCTAACACTCTGTGAAGTGAGCATTTTTACAGCAAGGCCAGCCATGGGAGATAATGCAACTCCAAAAGTACCTGGTAGAAGCCTTGAGCACAGAATGTTTCTCATCTTCTTTTCTCCGAAGACTGAAAAAGAGCACGAAATCGTGGTCTTTCTACAGCCTTCTGAGGGGAAAAGACACAACCCTGTTTACTCCTGTGGGCTCTGGGCTACTTCAAGAGCTTGTATGTGGCTGTGGCAGGCCAGAGCAGCTGCTCTTGGGGACAACCCTGAATCAGATGTCCGATTTGCTTTGGCAGTCAGACCATCTGACTTAAACTGCCAGCCCTGAAGGCACCTGCTCCAGATGCTGCAGAGGATGGGCAACACTTAACGCTGGGGAAAGGTGCACCCATGAGAAAAGTTTAGTTTTGCTTTCAGAGCTTAGAGTCATTTATGGCTTGTAGTTTTAGGATTCTTCTTCACTGAAGCATAACTACCTGGTTTCTCCATGGAAAGAGAGTGTCTGTTCACACCTGAGATTCATAGGATTCCATACAGCAATTGTTTTGTAGCCATTAATCAAACAGTACATGAAAACTGACCAACCTCCAAGATTAACTGCCAGATAAATCAAATTTATGTTGAAATCATCAATATTATATGAAGAAGGTAACAGGAAAATAGCACCTTGTTACTGAATGGACTGAGTCCTTCTCTGTGTTGAAAGTCTGCTGAATCATTGCTCCTTTTAGAACCCAGTTGCCAGAGCAGCTGAAGAAGAAAGAGGAGCTTATTCCGTGGATCTTCCTGTCTGTTACCTAAGCTATACCTGCAGAGACACATTTTTTTCCCTTAGTGTAGGATGCTTTAGAGACAGCCTACAGAGGAGGTGGCTTGGTGTAACCAAAGCAAGGACTCAACATGCAACCTTTTTGTAAATTATGAAGGATAAAAGACAGCAAAGGAGGATTTGCATTTTGGGGCAAAAACCCCGCACGTTTACTTCTGAGATGAAGTAAGGAATTAACACAGAGATTCTACTAACCCAGTACACAGTGTTGGTTGGATGGGTTTTTTGGTTTGTTTTTTTGGGGGGAGAAACAACAGGAGCTTTGATAAGAGCAAATGGGAGAAGATTGCTACTGCAGAGATGATAAACAAGCTTTTTTTTTTTTGGTTCGGTTCGTTTTTTTAAACACGAGAAAGAGAAAAGAAAGAAGCAACAAGACTTTAGACACACCTAAAGCCAGCAAAACTCAATGACAGTGATCACCTCCCTGAAGTGAGGCATGGACGCGAGCACCTTGTTGAATTAAGAACACCACCACAAAGCAGCCAACAACAGACAAACAACTTGGATCAGACCCATTTATGATCACTGCAAATCCTTACTGACAGCTCAACAAAACAATTTCTGACAGTTTGTAAGTGATATTCAATCAACTGTCTAAACACTCAAAGCTATCGATGAATGAGGGTTTCATTGACAAAAGCTTTTCTCGACCAAGAAAGCAAAACAAGTAATGAAATAAAATCACAGGACAGGCCACATAAAATGTTCTGCCTCGTGTAAGGTCAGGGTATTTTCACTTCATTTCACCATTATGTGATCGGTGCTCTGTATACATCCCACTGTTAGGAACTGCCCCCATCTACTGAAAAAAACATCTCTGTAGATGGACTCCCAACACACAACAGCTTTGGCACAAAATAATGAGCATTTATGTCATTGCCTCCTTTGTGTACAACGCAACACCGGAACATGGCACAAGTGACTCTATCGGAGCACTCTGTACAAAACACACCTTGAAAAAGCAATTTTCCAAAGAAAACAGCATTAAGTTACTTGGATTTGCTGACATCCAACCCAACCCAAAGCCCACGGTTGGTCACACAGTGTTTTGAAACCTGGTCACAAGTCTGCACTTAGATGATAATGTTTATTAATACCCACAAGCCTTTGGAGGGTGCAATCAGTGTTCACGGGCAGTAGGTTTAACCTGATTGCTACTGGTTTTTGTGGGACTGAGCAGCGAGGGCAGAACTGAGCAGTCTCAGCAGTGAGGGCAGAACAGTTTGGCCCCAGAACGTTACTCAGGGCTAGGTCCAAAGCCTGTGGAAGCCAAACCTTTGGATTAATTGCACTGTAAACTTGAGGTGACATTTACAAGCCCCTCAAAGCCCATAGCCACATTTCCCACTCGCTGCACTCCTACTTCTTATACCATTCAGTAGGAAAACCTTCAATAAACCAACCATTCATTTCAGACAGAACTGGCCAATAGTGACAGCAGAGAAACCAGACTCCAGAAAATAACCAGACAGAATAAACCTGGGTAAGATCCTTAAAAATTATCTTTAATTGATGCCAAGTATGAACAGATGAACGAGTACAGAAGCAGGTAAAACTGCATAGATGAAAACTATGCATTTCAAATAGTTCAAGAACTCATAACATCACATGTTCTAAAAACGGTAAGTCAAACAATTTCACTACTTGGAAGTAAAATGAGCTGTAATGTGACAATGAAGTACATACTTGACCCAAAGTATAAGCGATTGGTAAATGGTGGAAATAAGTACAGCTGTGTCAGCTTAAATGGTTTGTTGCCCTGATGGTGCACTTTCGTATGGAGACTATTCAGTTTATATATTTCACATCGGCAATATTTGATCTTTAAAGTCAGAGGTATGTCTGAGAGGCCATTTACAGTTCTATTGACAGCTGTTATTTATTCATTTCAAACCAACATACTGCAAAAAACCCAATGTTTTACATGTAAAGGAAAGGAAAAAAAAGATTTCATCGTAGCAGGTTATAGGTAAGGGTTTGCTGAATTTAGTCATAAAAATATCATTTTTACTTTTGTACAAAAGTAAAATATACATTTGATCCCAATTACATTATAGAAATGTCACTGAAACAATAACATGGATCAAAGACTGATGCACCTAAAGGAACTGAATGCAGCGTCCTCATTTTATTATAGAAACTAGAAATGGAAGATGATTTTTTTTTTATATATATAACTTGTAGTGACATTTGCTAGAGCCTGTGAACAGGTGAAATATACAGAATTACATAGATATTAACAGAAACCTTGAGACAAATTTCAGTTAAGACCTCAGTTTCATTTTATTTCCTTTGAAAATATCAAAGCATGCTATGCCTTGACAGCATAAATTGTTTACCTCACCGGTGGCAAGTTCACCTGTACTGAGTGAAACTGTAGAACACCCTGAAGTTTCATTTTTTTGCAGATACAAATACTGACACCTTTAAGAATACTTGATAAGCATTTCAGGAAAAAGAAATTCCCTACACCTGATTAAGTAAAGCCAGAACAACAGAAAACGGAAAAAGAAACTCAGCCTGAATTAAGTCCAACCAAAACTGAAGTGTAGGTCCCTGGTTAAAGCATCTCAGAAAAGGAGCCTGTTCCAGACTTGCAGGAGACAGGTCTGGGACAAACTTGCCCTACTGTGCAATTGCAAGGACAGCTTTCCAGTTCCGTCCAGCTCTGCGGCTACGGAGGCTAAATCACACCTTGGAGCTGACTCTGCATCCCTGTGAGTCTGAAATTACTCTGAGGATCACTAGCATCAGGCTGCTGGAAGCCTACAGGATCAGACCATTCCTGGAAAAGCTGTAGTACCTCCCTCTCATTCAGGTTAGGGGAAAAGATGAATCCAGAATGGCACCCCTCAAGCAACAGTTATCAAAGTAGTATTTGGAAAGGAATACATTCTCTCCATGTATTGCATATGTATGCAGAAGATTTTGTTCTAAAATACAACTTTCCACCTTTTTCTAATAAATTTCAGATGTTCCTGACCTAGTGTTCGTTTTGTTTAATAAATGCGCATATAAGAAACTGCACTGTTCAAGTGTGGACTATGGAAAAGTGAAACTCGCCCTCAGTTCCTTAAAATCAGCAGGTTTTGAGGTTACACTTGGGCTTCAGCTCTCTCGCAGCAGAAACTAACTTCCTGTACTTCTGCCTAATGAAAACAATTGTCCCTTAGTAAAGGAAAAACCCTGTCAATAAAAGTTGCCACTGCTCCTGTTGCCGATTTGGGCCACTGCAGCCTACAATGAATGATACACAGCTGATTTGCTAAGAAGGGTCTGATCTCCGAAATTTCTGCATGGGCAAAAATCACTGCTGCAAACAAGAGGACTTTGGCTGAATTTTGTCCTGTCTCCAGTGCTTTGTTCTGTCTTACAAGTGCTTGTCCACGTGACTAACAGTACATCAGGCTAGCACGTGTGCAGTTTTGTAACATGGAAATTAATTTCCTTGGGCCACAATGGTTTTCAGCTTCCCCGAAGGCAGCGGGGTGGATTCTCCTCAGAAAGGTGCAAACCAGGAACAAAAGGAGGGACTCACCAGAACTGGCACCAGGATCAAGTGTTAGTTACCCCCTCAGTAAGCCAGGCTGTGAATCTGCAGCACTCGTGTACCTAGAGTTTCGCTGCACGTGGGCACGCTGTGCCCAGCAAGCCCCTGCACAGAGGGGTCACTTCCAGTACATCTAATGATTACTACAGGCTTATCTGTCTGAATGGACTTGTGAGGCAGATGAGGTAAACTGCATTAAGCCCCATTGTGTTCGGAATTAAAGCAGCCTTAATTCAATTCAGGTTACTTCCCTTTCAAAAAGAATGACTCCAAATCAGATTAAGGTTGCTTTAATACTGCAACAGAATGTCCATGCTGGGCTTTAAAGCAGTTTAACAAATCTACTTTAAATGCACACCTTTCATTAATTCGGATTAACTTTCCTGAAGTCCCTCGTGGAGATAAGGCTTAGGAGACCCCACGCAGGGAATTTGCACGGGTTTGCTAGGATGCTATGGACTCACAGCCTGGCTTACTGCACCCTAACTTCCTCATGAAGGTGACTAAATCCAGTTCATGGCCTGTGCTGGAGCTGCCACACAGAGGGTTTGAGCTCTTGGGAGTCTGGCAGCAACCCCTCGGTTCTGTGAAGGAACAGGCTACAGAGTCCTTCATTTTCACTCTCCTCCTTGCTCCTCTGCCTCTCCCTAGTGCTCTAGAGCTAAGTATGGTAGGACCAGATGGGGAATTCTGGCAGGGATGCCAGCCTATGGGAATCCTGCCCGCTGCCTCTTCGCTTCATTCCCGCCTCTGCACTGCAGTGCACTGCTGCCTTGCCCTTGCCAGGTAAATTCCCTCACCCCTTTCCCTGAGTGGACGAAGGAAAAGCTGCACAGGACCAGCTAAGAAGCACAGAGAGGCACAGAGCAGTGGTAAAGGAGGCTTGTGAAGTGACTCCTTCTGCTGGAAAAGTTGCCTTCCTCTCATCAAACTAAAGACTGCCATATCCACTGGGTTCCCTGTCCAGCATAACATGGGCATTGCTTCCAGGAGGTCCCTACCAAATGAACTTTCTTGACTCTTTCAGAGAAGCACTAAAGTGGCCATCAGCTCATTTCCAGTTCTCTTCCAGTTACATAAAAAACCCCTTAGAGTCCACATGTGGCAAAAAGAAACATAAGGGCCAAAAGAAAGAAAAAAAAATATAAAAAGAAAAGAAAGAAATAAAGAAATAATAATAATAAAAAAGGATGCTTGCTGATAAGAACAGGCAGTTTGTTAAGTGCACCTTCAGGCCCACAAAGACATTTCAGCACTCCCATGTAAAGGGAGTAAGAGCCTTGTTTTTGTTGTTTATTTTTTTGTGTCGAACTTGTCGAAAATGCATGCCTATGCTACATGAGGTTAATTTCTGTACTCCATATGGGTTGAGATCCTTTGCAGTGAGCTATAAATGGACAAAGCAACATTCAGGCTCCCCAAACCACGAGTCCTAATGATCTGTCCTGGTCTCCTGACAAAGAATCGCTGCATGCAGCACTTTTCTCTGTGCATAAGCAGAATGATCATCACTCTGCACATTAAATTAAGGTGTGCACACCCAGCTGGGGCAGAAGGTACCCAAGTGAGGCCTCATCTCCCAAATGCATCCTTCTGATCATCGGTCCCATAGCACTGAACTGATTATTGCTGTTTAGTTTAGTCAGATGGTGGTTTTATAAGCTGAGTGCAGCATTCAAGTCCATTTTGACATCAGAAGTCATATCCTAGGATTCAAGAGTTTGGGAAGATCAGGACCATCGGAATTTAATGGGGAGAGAGGTGTACAATGGGCAAGGGCGTGAGCAGGGGACAAGAAAGAAGCTTTACAACATCTACCTAGAGGATGTAATGCCCTGTTTTATCTGATACTTTGCACTTCTTGCAGGAGTTAGAGCTCCCTCAGTTCTTGATCTTCCTCATCGCTAAGATTCACAGAAGTCACACAGTGAGACATAAAGTCAAGCCTTTCTGGAAACCTGGCAGGTCAAGCTTGTGCGTAACTGCAGAGTTAGGGTTGGTTTTTAACTCTAAGTGCCTCGATTTTACTTTATATATACGTGTGTCTGCATACGTATGTGACATACACAGGAGCAGACAGACATATATATATATATTTATACACATATATACATATATCAGAAAGATAAGGGCAGAAAGGATCTGTACAATGTGGAAGGAGAAGTGTTCAACAGCAGTTGGCCACATGCTAAGTGCAGAATGAAGATCCTCAACTTTGTCCATTTGAAAAATTAAGATTAGTGCCTACATTAGTTCAGATCAAAGGTTATTATCTTCCAGGGCCTAGCAGTCAAGTCTGGCATGTTGTAGAAGACACCTTCTCCTAGCATTGCTTCCTTTACCAGGGGATGATGTAAGTAGAGTAAGGTCAGGGACCAGAAAGAAGAATATGGCTCAAAGGCTGTGATGGGATCTAAGATCTGAAAGGGGATGGAGGAGACAGGGATGGGAGGCCCCTGCAAAGTCTTTCCCATCTGCCTGCTGGGGAATCTAAGGGAAAGAAGAGCACAGTCCTCCAGTCTGGTTGCCTGACTGGGCGATGCCAGAGCTCGTGTTCCTCCTGTGCCCTGCCCTGCAGGGACAAGCTGCCAAAAAGCCACCTCAGGGAAAGGAAGGGCAGATACAATGATGGCAGTGATGTCTCTATGAACAACACAGGGAAACCTGAAGCCTTGTATGAACACAGCCATGAGTTATTTGGCAGAAGCCAATGCTGAGCCCTGCAGCATCAGACTGGCTGGGGAAGGAAAGTATCCCATGGGCACTAGTGGTCTCTGCCCACCTCTTCTGCATCCCTCTCACTCACACTTGGTCTTTCTATCCCTAAACCCTTCCATGCTGTGCCAGGAGACAGCACAGGACATTCCTGACAATGGACTGACTCCTTGCCCTTTCCCTCGGTGTCTCTGATCCGCTCAGTTCCTGGAGGCACTTTCAGCAATTTTGGGGGGTGTAAGATAAAGGCACTGTGCAACTTTCTCAATCAATCTGCTGAGTCTCTTCAGTGAGTTTTAGGGGGGGATACAAAAAAGTCTCAACTGATGACTGCAAAAGAAACCAGCTGCTGCAATTTGGATGCATATAATAGATAAGTTTCATTTACATTCTGAGAATGCACCAAAAAGCATGCATCTGCACCTTTCATCTATAGAGGATACTAGGTTTTTAGGTGTTGCTATATATAACTTGACTTCTTAATTTTCCATATAGCTTTCTCTTTAAGGGATGGGATATGTTGCTGTCCGACAATGCCTGGACAAAAGCCAACACATTTCCCTGAGCAGTGCAGGAAAACAATCAGGTTTCTCTAATCAGTTCATTCAGGCCCTCAGTCTATCAAGCGCATTTTTTTTATTTTTATTGTTATCATTATTGTTGTTATTATTATCATCATTATTATGATTATTATCATTGAATTCATGCACTAATTAATTCAAGTTACACTTTAATCAAATAGGCCATAATGCTGAATATTTGAACATGCTTTGATCTCCAAAAGTTATTGTTCCCATTTGACTAACATACGCACTTAAATACAGTACTTTAAATTACTAGTCAACGATTTAATAAATTAAGGAGTGCACTTCTGGTGAATGCAAATCAGAAAGAAAAAGAAATGAAACTAAAAAAGAGAGGAGAAAGGACCTATTTTTAGAAGATTCAGTTCAAACGAAAGCTTATCCGCTATTGTCTGAGGTAACGTTTCAAGCATGCGATCATAAAATAAATAGTATCAAATTCAAACATGCTTATATTAAACTCCATTGTGCTATCTTGCAACAGAGGGGCTTAAAGTTTTGTATCCAGTTCCAAACAGGGAGGGGGGGGAAAGTGTGTGTCTATCATCTGCATGTGAGAGAACTTAGCAGCATTGCAGATGTTTTGTCTTCAGTTTTGTTTTGTTATTCTCCTTTTAGGATATTTCTTCTACGGACAGCAAAAGAGACCAGAGTAAGTAGGTTTTTTAATAAGGTGCTGTGTGGATCTGTAGGTTGGAAGGATGGAATCTTTCACAGAGGAGGCAGAAGGAAAATTTGCACTCCTTCATAAACACCACGGCAAATGCTCGCCGCAGGTTTTGGCTGATCTTTTTTTACTATTATTATCTGATGCACTTTCTTGCAACTGTGCAGTTTTGCAGAATATTTTTACTGGAATCCATGCATATGCTTAATAGCTCTAAAAACTGTCTTGCTTAGT
>VZTF01005326.1:1146835-1235852 GCA_013397755.1 Cnemophilus loriae | reverse complement strand
TCTCCCGAGCACCGCGCTCCCCGCTGTGGAGACTTAGCTGAGCACTGACAACTTCATCACACCAACTGGGGGGGAGGGGAGGAGGTTAGAAGAGGGGGAGCAAAGCATCTCCTCTCCTGCTTTCCTGCTTTGCAGCAGTAAAGGTAACTGAGAGAGAGACAAGGGGAGGGAGGTCGACATCCCAGACCCACACCGTCCAACATAGAGTGTAACAGCGGCAGGGAGAAGGGGCTCTTCCTTACCTGCTCCGGGTGAGACGCGCCGCTTAGGAGTAGGAGCCAGTGCCGGAATGCGTCAAGTCGCCTTGCAGCAGCATCCAAAAAAACCAAACCAAAACAAAAACTGCAGCGGCAAACTTAGCCCTCCTCCTCCTCCTCCTCTTGCGCCCCTCTTTATAACACAGCGATCGCTTTACAGGGATGCCTGCGAGACACTGAAATATTCATACACTGTCTTAGGCTGCACCAAGGGCGAGTGGGTTTAATTAGTTTCTGCTGAAAACCGCAGTGGGGGGTGGGTGTGTGTGTGTGTGGAAAAGAGTGCAAAGTACCTTTTCCAAAAGGCTTGAGTTACTCAATAAAATCAAGGAGTCCTAGATAGCTGCTGGCTCTCCAGCTCTCTTCCCTTAGGACAGCTGGAAAAGGAGCCGGGCGCTGGGCAGCGGCGGCGGGGGAGATGTCAGAGCGCCGCAGCCCTGCAGCCGCATCCCCGGAGTCGGTCTTGGCTCGTCCCGGCAGCAGCAGCGGCGGAGGCAGGAGGAGGCAGGAGCTGGACGCGTGTGGCAGGAGCGGGAGGGCTGCTGAATGCATAAGAGCGAGGAGCAAACTCGAGCCATTTCTTGACGCTGCAGTATCAGCAGAAACCTGAGAGCTGTTTGGTGCAGCTCGGGGAGCGGGAGGGCGGGGGAGCCGGGGGCCGGAGCCGGCGGNGGAGCGCGGCTGCGGCCCCGGGGGGCGGCGGCTGCGCCCGCAGTGCCCGGAGCCCCCCCGGCCCCCGGCCCCCGGCCCGCCTCGGTGCTGAACGGGGCTGCGCATCCGGAGCCTCCTGGACACACTGGTGGAGGCTAAATCGCGAGCGGAGTGGCTGGAATTGGGAGGGGTAATCGTCAGGCAGGGACACGGCCCTTTCATGCTGCTTTATCCCACCGAATTCGTTTAATTGATGAATCACATAACTTCGAGATGGAGAAGACCCATTATGTCATCAGCTTGCCTCCCCTGCCAGCGCAGGATTGTTCTCCACAGTATATGATCACTTACATTATATAAAAGCCTGCTACTCACTTTGTCGGAGCGGGAGCGGTGATCAAATACAACCCGTGCCTGTGTAATTTGAAGCACTCCAGAGCTAAGTAACACCAAGTCTGTGTTTAACAGACCTGGTCTCATTAGCTTTCCACTGCATAATACATTATCTTCACTTAAGATCACCACCTTGGCAGTCCAAAAATACTTAACCACCTGACCTCCTGGGTGGTTTCTGTCTCCTCTTCCCCTTACTTATGCCCATATGTTTTGTTGTTTTGGGGGTGAGGTTTTCTGATGATGTTATGGTTTATTTTTATTTTGTTTTCTAGAGTAAAAACCATTCTAAAATTCTCTACCCCTGGTAGTGCTGCAATCACAGCTACTTAGCATGCTGCATTCACCAGCCCTGTGGAAACATAAGTGCAAAGAAACAAACAGATTTCCCGTCTAGCCTGGTACAGGGTGGGTTTTGTTGTTGTTTGGTTGGATTTTTCTTCATATACTGAAAGTTTTGTGAGAAACTTCTGGTGAAGTTCTGAGCAAGAGAAAAGTCTCTTTCTGCCACTCCGGGGTGAAACAATCAAAATACGAAATAAAAAGAGAGGGTCTTCTTCCAGTGAAAAATAAAGTACAATTTTCTGTGTGAAGTTCAGCAGCTCAGCATCAGCACCCAGCCCTGGACCCTGTACAAACTAACCCTCCCCCCAAAAAAGAAAGGCTGTCCCATCACCTAAACTAACCAGGCTGTTTTTCAACCCTTCGAGAAACTCAGTGACAGCCTTTGACTCAACATCCTCTTATGGCAGTGAATTCCATGCTGGATGACACAGCTGGCTGCAAAGTATTCCGGGAGCTCTGCATTTGGTGCACTCGGAGCTGCTGTGCAGAAGGAGCTCTGTGAGTCCCTGCCTCTGGTGCAGCGCTTTGTCCCCCTGTCCCAGCCCAAAGGATGCTCAGGAGTGGGATGAAAATGCAGATCTGTCAAGCAGAGGCCCGAGTTCATGGTGCTGCTCTGCCCTTGGCTTCCTACAGGATTGCAGCCAAGGCTGTATATTCTGCTTTTGCATCTGGAAAACAGGACATAAAAGTGCTTCCTTTGCCTGTCACAGCTCCTTAGGCTGCTGGTTTCTGAGAGCTGCGTTAGCACAGCAGAACCCAAATCCTCACTGGGAGCTCTGTGCACACCAGGCACAGAAGAAAAAAAAAGAGGAGTGATAGCGGCCTATGTTTTTCCATTACAGCAAAAGGACAAACTGGGATATTGCTGTCTCCCTCTCCTCATTTTGAATAGCTTTGAACTATGGGATTTCTTTCTGCATCTAACTACCATTACTGACAAGAAGTCATGCTGGAAGGAAGGGATCTTTGTAAGTGGGCTATTAGCCATAGGGTCAATAAAATCTTGTTAAAGTACACAGACTAATGAGCAGGATAACTAGGGCTCGCAAGAAGGTCACATGTTACACATTATAGTGCTAAGTAGCTTCAATTAAATGTTGAGGAATGGAAGGAGAATCCAACTTGCTGCCAAATTTGAAGCCAGGCTGCTGCTATTTCCTACCTTCAATTTTACAGAAAATGGCCAGCAGCAGTAGAACTGGTAATCCCCCCAAAGAGCCAGACTGAGAAGTTCTCTTCAGGAACAAAGTTTTTTCATAGGGAAACTAAAAGTTGCAAAAACCTTTTCAGCTTTGTGCGGTGGGAAGTCTGGTGGTACTGTTGCGATGAGAAAGAACAGCTTTTTTTTGCTTTTTTTGGTTTTTTTTGTTTTTTTTTTTTAGAAAGAAAGAATCGAGTTGTTGATTAAAAGTCCTTGTGTGTTGTAAGGATTACAACAAAAAAATTGTATTGAATGAATGTGAATCTGAAACAGGATTAAAAAAATAAGCATTGGCTTTACACAGTGAAACAGGCTTTAAACACTGTCAACAGGGAACCTGGAAAATCCTGACTGAAATCAATGGATGCAGAAGCACAGTGGATTTCTGAGCATAGCATCATTCCAGTGAGTGTCTTGAGTGACCCCCAAAATTTCCTCACCTGAAAGAGACATTTTGTGTGATAAAAAACATTGAGAAATCCAGTGGCAAAGGATGTCCTGGTTGTTTGAACAGTATGGATCCTCAAAAGCATTGTAATCCCAATCCATCTAAGCCTGGAAACCAACCTGGAAACATTATAGTTCCATTCTGAGCTGCCTAAACCCACCAATGAGTTGTGCAGATGTCACCACATACCTCATTTAATGGCCTTGGAGGCAGAGGACAAAGTGAGATGTTTTGGCCCAAATTTGCCGTACAGAGGCTCTGTCAATCATTCTGGTTCATGGCATGGAAGGAGTCAACAGATGGAACCAAAGGTGAGCTTGTGGTGTTGACAGTTGGGTTTTCTTCCTTGAGGGGAACAAAGAATGGTTTAAAAGGTCTTAATCTTTTAATACTGATTTATGAGCCTTGCTAATATCCTTCAGTATTATTAGGCATTTTTTGTGGCCGGGATAATCAAATCTCATGCTTCAAAGCATACTGATAGCTGATGGGCAATGACAATGACTTTGGTTCCCTCTTGTCATATCATTCCGTTGTTTGTTCTGCTCCCTTTTAAAGCCTTAAATATGGGTCCTCTGTGATCAAAAAAGGCAAAGAGTAGACCCAGTCCTGTTGCTACACAGAGGGAAGAGGAGAGCTTGGGAGTTATCCTTGTGAAGAAGAAAGCAGAAACTGCCCTTGCTCATAGGATAGTTGTGCCATTAGGACCAGCATGGAGAGAAAAGATATCCCTGCCTTGCCTCTGTATCCCATGTCAGTGCATTGGAAAGGCACAAAGTGTGGCAGTGGGAGGATGGCTGGGCAGGGAAGAACAGAAAATATTCTGTATTAGGTCAGGGTTGAGCTTTCTGTCCTCCTCAAAAGCAGCTGTATAATCAGAAATGGAAACAAAGTGCCAATCCACCCCTGACCATATTCAGGTTTTTAACACACAAGACTTTTTTATTGACAGGACCCACTTTGGGCTTCCCAAAATTGACTTAGTACAAGATCTTATAAAAGCACCACAGCAAGAATATTTTTCATAAGTGCTGCTGGCCACCAAGTGCAGAACAGAGAGTGACCTGTCCCCACGTCATGAGGGGCGAGCACCACATGAAGCGCCACTGTCAGAGAAGGGAACACCTGAGGAGGACAGAGCTCCACCAGAGCAAGTACATTCCTGTAAAATCCCAAAAACAGTCCTTGCAGTGGGTCCTTGCAATACATAACCAAGAAGTCAGCTCTGGGAAGTGTGAGTTTGCTCCTATGTGAGTTCATTTGCAGGATGATTCCACCCTATAAAAAAAGATGCTGACACATATCTAAACAAAGCCCCACCTCATACGGCATCGAGTTGCCCAGGAGTGAATCAGAAAGTGGTGATGTTTTTGAAACAAGTCTTGTTATGATGCCCCAAGCATGAGGCAGAGTGGTGATGAATCATCGAATCACATAATCATAGAATGGCTTGGGTTGGAAGAGACCTTAAAGATCATCTTAATCCACCCCCCTGCCATGGGGAGGGACACCTTCCACTATCCCAGGTTGCTCTAAGCCCCATCCAGCCTGGCCTTGGACACTTCCAGGGATAGGGCAGCCACAGCTTCTCTGGGAAACCTGTGCCAGGGCCTCACCACCCTCACAGGGAACAATTTCTTCCTAATGTCCAGTCTAAACCCACTCTCTGTCGGTGTGAAGCCATTTCCCCTTGTCCTGTCACTCCAGGTCCTTGTCAAGAGTCTCTCTCCATCTCTTTTAGAGGCTTCCTTCAGGTACTGGAATGCTGCAGTGAGGTCACCCCAAAGGCTTCTCTTCTCCAGGTCGAACAAACACACTTAGTGGAGTTCTCTAAGAAAACAAAGTGTGCCTTAGGCCCTCAAGGTATTTCAGGATACTCCCAGTGCTCAAATAATCTACCAGTCTTGCCACAGCCATAATCACAGCTACCCCACAAAATCAGAGCCGGGTTTAGCCCTAGCTGGGCTGCATGTCACCTGCAACAGAACTCCAGGAACGCTCATTAACAGCAACATTAAACTGCAGCAATGGGACTTATAGTTTACAGCAGAGGATTTTTTAAGGCTGGTGGGCAGTTGCAAGCTCTTGATAAGTTGCCATGAAACATGGCACATTATCATTTAGTCTTATGATAAAGGACACTCAGAAAGACCATCCGCCACTGAGCAAACCATGTGGAGGGAGAGATCCTCGTGGGCTTCATTTATCCTTCCCAAAAAGTGTTGCCTTATAGTTTAAGTAGTCTGGTACCTGCCTCAAAAGCTGACTACAGACCTGAAATTCAGGCTACCAAAACATGGAAGTCTGTTGGCACCCTAAGTGTTACTGAGGGGAAATTCCTGAAAAGGAGACATGTAAAGGAGAGATGTGAAGAGACCTACAGAGAAAGGAGCAGAGTATACTTCAGTGGCAGTGAAAAAGAAAAACAAGTGGTATCTACATAAAATGAGAATCTACACTGATGCCAAACCAGTGTCTACAGGATTGAAGTCACCAATCTCCAGCAGTGATAGAAGTCAGGCTCAATTAGATGCATCAAATTCAAAAGTATTCAGTGTTTCTTATGAGTCAGGGCATCATCTTACACAGGATACATGATTATTTTTATCACACCTGACAGAATGTGAATGCTGGGATCATGATCATGTGTGTTCTCAGCAGAAATGAAGACATGCTGTGGAGGGATTCCTAGGCACCAAGGCAGTGGCTGAGTGCAGTTTCCACTGGAACTGGAAGTGTTGAAGAAGAAGGAGCCCCAGCCATGGTCCCAGACCTTCAGAACAGCATATTAGACTGAATCCAGATAAGCTGAAGCTTGCACAGAACAGTGGCCTGCACATCTCTGAACGTTTCAGTGTTTCCAATTATACCTCAAAGACCTTAGAGCCATGAAGGAAATGTCCAGAGCAAAAGTGGTGAAGGATTTCTAGTGGTTCATAGAGGAGATAAACTACTAGATTCTTCTTTTTGTCCTCCTACCTCTTGAGACACAAGAAGTTATCACACAGAGACAAGATTTGGCAGCAGTCAGGGCCCCGTGTGATGGGGTAAAGGCAATCCAGCGCAGGGAACCAGTCACAAATTGCTATAAACCCCTGGAACAGACAGAGCCACAGAAAGCTTGGACCTTGCTGCAAAGTCAGCACCTGGAGCGCTTCCTGGTGGAGCCCTGACACAGCCGGGATGGAGCCAGATAAAAAAGGAACCGCTGTTCCTGTGCAGGGGGGTGGGACAATCCCAGTGTGTCACTTTGGGGCACGGCATGAAGATGCAGCATGAGCTCCAGCACAAGGACAGCATGCTGAGGAAGTGCTGAGTGCTCCTGGAAGCTGTCTGGGTGCGATGATAAAGGCATGGAGCCACTTTGTGTCCAGAGTGTGCAGCTCTGCTGGGAGGAAGAAGGAGCACAGGCATGGCCTGTCTCGTTACTAGACAAAGGATTGAGTGTTTGTGTGTGTGTGTGTGTGTGAACATGTGCAAGATGGGATTTTATTTAAAGCAGGACAAGCAGTAATCCCTGAGGATATAAGAGCTACCATTAGGAAATGAATAACTTCATACCTAGGGATAGAGGGTGCTTTATTGGAGTCAGACTGTTGCACTGGCCAGGCACCAAGGTGCACTGCAGGGTGTGGTCAGGGGAAACACTGATCAGCTGGGATCTTCCTGCCGTTCCTAAACACCTTTGCAAATGGTTGTTTTTAAGGACAGGAGATGGATGGTCTGCTTTCTGGGTTGTGTCTCTGTAGGAAGCTCTGGCAAGACCTGATCAGGAGCGGACCAGTGCCTTCCCCCAGTCTGACAGGCCTTGCATGCCCTGCTCTGACACAGCTCGTAGCACTCTGCAGCAGAATTTGTGCCATTCAGCACTTCACAGGCCAGATTTGAGCACCAGATGTCTTGCCGTAGGTATCAAAAATGAAGAAGAGCGAGAGCAAACAAAGTTAGCAGCATAAACAGTGCAGGGACTGATAGTCAAAACAAGGCAGTCAGGAAAGAGATCCTTACCTGCCAAAGCTGGGCCATGGCAAAGATTTTTCCCTAAGAAAATTCTCTTAAACAGGGAATGACCAATGCATCTGCCGAAGGAAATGTGTGGAGGGGGCTGGGTTGCAGTCCAGCACCCAGGCTTTAGAAGCAGTTACACTAACCAAGCCACTCACAATAAAGAAATGGAGAAAAGCGTTTGCATCTGCTGCTCAGAGTGGAGCAGATACAAAGACAGACGGAGAATAGCAGCAGCACAGGTAAGGCCAAAGGAAAGCAGCTGCAGCCTGGCAGAGATCATAGGTGGCAGCTACAGTGACAGGAGAGTGCTAAAGGAAGGCCAGAGGTAGCTGCAGAGCTGGGAGAAATGTCATGGCACAGCCCAAGCAGAGACCAAACCAGAAAACATCAGCACCAAGGTGCTTGTGCAGCAGAGTCACACCAGCAGGAAATGGGGTAACTTCAAAGATATGAGGGAAATCAAAAGCCTGGAAATAAGGGGCTCTGTCTCTCTTGGAGGGACTCAGGATCTTCAGCCCCAGCTCTAAGCCTGTAGAAAGCCTTAAAGAACCACACAAGGGCAGAAAATGCTGAGCAGGTAGTTCAAGCGTCTATGTCTGTGGCAGAGGGTTGGAAATGCTGCCTGTTACTGTTGTCCTTCCCTGATGAAAATTCCCAGTGCAGGTTGCTTTGCAGAGCTGCTTTGGCAGCAGGGCTTCCTCTTGCATTATTTTCAGCATGCAGGAGAGGCAAAAATGCTTAACAGGGTGTGTTTCAAACAGATACTTGCCTTAGAGCCCAAATTTAGAGTTACAGTTGCGTGTCCTCTTTCGGGAACAGGGTGGTTTCTGACCTGCCTGCCCAGAATGCTTCTTTTATGCTGGAGAGACAACTCAAGTGAAGCAGAAACAATTATTTATAGAAAAAGAAGGAACTTGAGTAAACAGAAACACTGGCGGCTACTGCATATTAAAGTGAAAGACCCAGATGCTTTGAAGCCTTGTCCCCAGGTGATTGTAAGTGCTTCAGAATAATTCTAAGTCTTACCCAAAATGAAGGCAGCTAGGCACCTCTCAGACACTACCAGGCCATCAATGTCCCATCTTTTCTGTGCCTTGGGCACTGCTGTTGTTCCAGCTTCTCAGTCTTGCTTTTTTGTGTCTTGTCCTACTTTATATCTGGGCCAGGGTCTGTTCTGGACTCGAGAAGTTTGTGACCTATTCCCTTTCTGGAGCCTCTTCTGTGCTGGCTGTGGCAGAAGAGGATGGTCTGCTTCCTGTTGGTTGTATTCCTTAAGTGCTTTGTTAAATCGTGGCTCTTGAGTTCTGAGTACCTCTTTTTATGGTTTATTTTCACTTGAAGTCTCAAAATCAAGTCTCATGGTGTTTAAAATGCCGCTGAGTGCTTAGTGAGCACACTGCAGTAGGGCCATTGCACTTCAGACAAATCTCTCCCTCCCTATGTAGCAACTTGCTGATTTATTTACAAATTGCTTGCCTTTTAGAATTTCTAAAGCTTTTGCTCCATTATGTCCCACTTTTCAAACCTTTGTGCATTATGTAGGAAAAGAGAAAGGACATTCAGCTGTGTTACCTCCTGTCTGTGTCCAATTGCCTCAAGGCAACAGTCAGTGAGTTAATATTCAATATTCAACACTTACAGCAGTATTTTCTGACTTCAGCAGTGTCTGAGGACTGATCCCAAGATAATGATCCCATTGTACTGTGTAGCAGAGAAACACATTGATAGTATGAGGCATGCCAGGAAGAGCCTTTCAACACGGGATGGGGAGCAGTGAGCATGGCGAGATCGATGTTGTAGGGCACACATAACAGCACAGTGCAAAATGCCTTGCCAGCAGCTGCTTCCAAATGTTCTGCTAATAACAGTGTGTGTAAGAGGTGAAGACACACACTGGGGTGCTCCAAATCTGAGCCAGAATATCAGTCCACTCTTCTCACCGAGTCTTACCAAATATCTGCTTTTCCTACACTCTGATATGTGCTTTGGAACAGGTAATCGCTGTCAAAGCCACATCCCCAAAGCAGCAGAAACCTTGGCAAAGATCTCAGCCTCTGGGGTGTGAGGCAGGAGCCAGCAAAACCCACTAGTGGAAGGAAGTTTGGTGTCTGCCTGAAACATCAAGGTGATGCATGTTTGATCGTTTGGAGCCAGCGCCTGTCCTAATCATAATCTTTGATTTCCCTCATGCTTATTGATACATTTTAAGAACATAAACTGGTTGTTGTTGTTAAAAACATAAACTGTTTTACAGTTTAAAAATGAGAGGTGGTGCTTGCCTCTGTCCTCACAAGCCAACATTTTGCGTATGGAAATTGCCATGGCCTGGGTGAAGTGAAAGGAATCCCACCTACCTGCAAGGACGGGTAATACCCAACCACCCAGGCTTCCTGTGTCCTGGTATGTTTTACACATGGCAAATCCGTCCCTTTTCTCCTCTGAATGAATATGGATTTATTTAGAGTTTCCAAACTATGGATGGATTTCAGGTTCCCTTATGAAAATTTTACCTAGACCTGCCTGAGGTCATTGTGTGTGGTTCGATGAAGCCAGTTTCCTACAACAGCAAAGCAGAAGAAAAGTAATTATGAAGTTTTGTTTGATTGATAAAAAGAGATAGAAATATAATCATTAAGAAGTGATATCAGATGGTATCTTCATCTGCAACAGTATTTCTGTGTTTGCGTGTCTTGTATTGGGGGAAAAGGCAGAGATTGAAAATGCATTAAATAAAGCAGCTGAAGATGGTGAATGGCATAGTGAAAAAAAAGAAAATGTGTAAAAATAATGTTTTTCAACATAAACCAAATCCTTCTTTAATTGGTCTCTGCAATTTATTAAATTTATCACAAATTATGAGTAGTTTCAGGTTATCTCCAGCTGTGGACTTTTAGAGTTAACCTTGTTAAGGAATGATCACCCTTTTAGCACACAGGCATCTGTGACTGTGCATATCTCATTGGATTGTTACCAGCTGGAAAATCAGAGTGTGGAGCAGAACTACGACCTTTGTGCTGCAAAATCGGAGGAAGCAATCAACTGAAGGAGATAAAGGAGAATCCTCCTCATGAAGGAGGAAGTGGTACAGAAATCTTATTCACTTGTGCAAAGATTCACTTTGCCAGCCAGCCCACCAAGGCAAAGAACTCCACCTACTCAGCCAGCCGCAGGAAGGATCTGGGAATTTTAACTCGGAGCATTAAATTAATCACAGTACTGTTAGGAGTTGGCACAGCAGGGGTTGGAGGGTCCATTTGCTGTGGAATCCTGTTTGTGGAAGAGCTATAGGAGCAGACCAGGCTGCTCTTTCATTCTAGTCAGGGAAGCAACAAAGACATCCAGTGACATTAGTGCCAAGTAAACACAGAACAATCAAAGGAGTTATTTCCTCGCATAATATGAAAGTCACCACTGTATTGAGGACAAGCACAAGTCATATGTTCCTCTTAAGTCCTACTTAATCCCTGCTCTGAGGATTTAAAGGACATTCAAGTGATTCATAAACCCTGTGCGTGCTGTCTGCACAAGAATGATTTTTACCCACCACAGAGACAGCTGAGCCATGGGAAATTCTGCAGTGGGTCTCATCAGTGGAATAATACTGCTGTGTTCAGGAAGGTCTGGCTGAGGCTTTGTCTCACTTGCAGCTGTAGCTTTAACATCTGACATCCTGATAATCCAAACTTATGGTTTATGGTGTGCCCTGATTCCCCACAGGGTTCTGCAAGTAATGTATGTGTCTTACCAGCATCATTACACATACATGGCTGGGAAAGTAAGTCAAGGAGGAGTTTTGCATCAAGCACAAGCCAGGAATAAAGGCAGGAGGTCTCTTCTGACAGTTTATTGATCTGAGCCAGCATGACCAGCTTCCTGTTTTCTAAAAAGAAGGATAGAAAAATATCTGCTTGTTTTCAGAGAATATGTCCAGCTGGAAAATGGGCTGAATTAGCAAGACGGTGCCTAAATGTTGCTGCTTTTGAAGGTAACAACCAAACTGTGAAAGATGATTTCAGATACCTTTTACACAAGTGTGTGTGAATTTATTTTTGCTTGGATTTCTGGTTTATGCCTCGTTGTGGTGATCTGTTCTTGTTCCTCTTGCATATTTTTTTGCAGGTTCCTTGGCAGTGGCTCCTGCATTTTTCACAGCTCCGTTCTGCAGCACGGAGCAGAAAGGAGATTATTCGGATCTATAGTTCTGTCAAATGACACTCCTTAAGATATTGTGTAAGCTTAAAAAGGTGAATTTATGCTCTGGCTTTTATACCTCTTTGTGCCTGACACACTTTGATGCATAAGAATCTTTCAAGAAAAGCAAATAAACACATACAGCCACAACTTGCTGGAGCCACGAGCTCTGAGAGTTATTTTGTAGGGGGACTGATAACTTCATACCTCTTTTCTTAAAAGGAAAAAGAAAACAAGGAGAGACTAAGGGCCTGGAGTGGCAGGATGAGAGGGAATGGCTTCACACTGACAGAGAGTAGGGTTAGACTGGATATGAGGAAAAAATTCTGTGAGGGTGGTGAGACCCTGGCACAGGTTGCCCAGAGAAGCTGTGGCTGCCCCGCCCCTGGAAGTGTTCCAGGCCAGGTTGGATGGGGCTCTGAGCAGGCTGGGATAGTGGAAGGTGTCCCTGCCCATGGCAGGGGATTGGAACGAGATGATCTTCAAGGTCACTTCCAAACTCATTCATTCTATGAGTCCGTTAAATTCAAACCCAATGCGAGATACAGAGAAAAACTGGTATTGAAAAGTATTGGAGACAAACTCTGGACAGGGTAATCTCTTTTTCATCCACAGAATAAATCCTAAATGGTAAATTCTAAAACCTTGATAAAGTTCTAGATGCTGGATTCTAGTCCCAGAACCCTAGTTTTCACTTGTGACCCTCAGCAGCAGGAGCGTTAGCTTGGTCCAGACACTTTTCGTCCCCTTCCCATCTTGCCTTTCCTATGTAGACTGCAGTGTCTGTGGAGCAAGAGTTTGCATGTCCATATGGTATGTAATTCAGGTGGCCCTGATCCTGTGCCAGCAGAAAAATATAAAAATCTCCAGTTTGACACTCAGCAAAGCAGTTGGAAAGTTGGAGAGAGAGCAACAGTACCGTTTGTTCCTAATGGAGCATGACCTCTGGCTCTGTCCAGCTTTGATCACTAAAGAAAAGAAAGCTTTTCCAAGTCCTTTCCTACTGCTTCCCCTGCTGTGCTGTTCTTTTTTGCTCCTGGATAGATCCCCAGTTGTGGCAGGAACTCCCAGCTCTTTGTCCCTGCTGGGGGGAAATGATGCTCCCCACCAGCAGAGGTGTCCTGGATGCAATTGTAAACCAGAGCGATCTCCTGTGGCATGAGGAATATTGCATTTACTCTGGATATTTGGCAAGAACTGGTGATCCAAAGCTTGCTGGCCCCACTGCAGCCCTCCTTTCCTTCAAAACCCCTCACGAGTCCTCTCCTATAACTCTGTCTTCCTTGCTGGAACACCTTTGGCTTTGCAGCAGATGGCAATGCAGCACTGCCCGCTGCCAAGATGAGCCAGTTGATTTTTCCATCATCTGCATCTTACTATGAAGCAGCAGAAAAAGAGGGAAAAAAAACCCCACTTGGCAGCTGATCTGTGGCAAGTTATCTTCTGTTGTGGGGCTCTCAGCAATATGAGCACATCGATTCAAATAATTCAGGAATAAGCAAACGGAGAAGTCCAGAGACAGCTGGCCCTTACTGACATGGTGGAAATAGTCCTGAAGACAATCTACAGAGTTGGCTAAAATTCCAACCTCAGATTCCTAAACAGCTCAGATTTTCCCCTGCTTTTCCCAGGGGAGGGGCAGAGAATGTCTCCTTGGCACAGCATTGAAATGGAACATTTTCTTGGCATTGTACCTTTCCTATCTGCTCTCTCCACCCACTTTCATCACATTGTGTCTCAGCATTAGCCTGGCTTTTGGGCACATGATGCTGTGGAATTAAAAACTTGAGTTTTTAGCACATTAGTCCAATCAACTTTCAGTTGTCACAAAAACAAAAGCAACCTTCAAAGGGGAACCAGGTATCACAGCAAGGAATGCACAAGATATCCATGGATAGATTTAGTTCAATTAAAAATAGCCGTTTTATTTCTCATTCCCTCTATGTGCTTTTAATCACTTTGAATAAAGGCAAATCAAGAGCTTTCAACTTGCTCAGGTCCACACTGAGTTAAAACTTGTATTTTATGAAGGAAGAATTTTCCAATTTCTATTTTTTGGAGCTAAGTACCATTTTCCATGGGCCACTGAATGTCTTCAAAATAACAACTGAAGCTTCATAAATACAAGCGCAGCCTTCCCTTCCCTCTGAAACTCTGAATCTCTCTTAGAAAATAAACAGGAATGGACACTTCAAGATGATGGTTCCCATTCCAAGACCAGAAGAATTTTACAGAAGTTCCTCTTCCTGCTCTTCTGCCTTGGGGCTTTGGCAGAAGGGAGCTGTGAAGTCAGATTCAAGCTCTTGGTGCACTGCAAAGCCATGGCTTCTGATGGATTTGCTCCTCATTGAGTATGCCAGAAGAGTGAAAAAAAGGGTCAGGAAGTTCAGATACAGCCTCAAGGAGCAGCCTCCAGCAGCGGGTAAGTGACTAGTACTAAAAGGTAGAGATTATCATCATTATCATCATTTTCCAGGGAGCTTGACAAAGTTTTCAAAGTAAACAGCATTTCTGATACCATGTAGAGTAAATGCAATGCTCTGTTGTAAATCAAATTAGGCAAGAGATACCAACATTTCAACATCCCCCCCAAAAAATTCATGCATTCAAAACAAACTTACAACAGGAAAAAAGAAAGGGATATGGAAATATCATAGCTAAAATGTGTCTTTCATCTTCTTGTGTCAGGATCAGAATTATTATAGATCAGCAGTGTGCTATCCTGCTGCATACTTGTGAAAGATCCGCAAGAAATTTTTGGTTTGACTTCAAAACAAAACAAAACAAAACAAAACAAAACAAAACAAAACAAAACAAAACAAAACCCCATGCAAACTATTTCAGCTAAGTCCAAGGGATCATTTTGTATTTCCAAATGCACAGAAAACTCAAGTCACTTGCAGTCAAAAGTACCTCTCCCAGCCCAGTGGCATTCATTTAGGCTCTGCAGTGTTTTTGCTGAGCTGTGCTGGAGTTTTGACTCGTGTAAATCAGGATTTTCATGCCTGTGCTTGTCTGTGCAACAGAAATAGCGGGCAGAAGTGTGTACCTAGAAAAAAACTGACCTAGCTTAGAAGTTTAAGTTAATTATCTTGGTGTACAAACCAGAGAAGTTAAGGAAAGAGAGTGTTTTCCTGTGCTGCTTTTACTATGGGTGAAGCAAGAGCAGAAATTCAGGGTGGACAGCTGGAGGTGCATTTCAAAGTACAGCAGTTAGACTGCAAAGCTTCTAGAGTCCAAAAGCAATTTATTTTCCTGAGGTGCAAGAACCTGCTGGACATGGAAGTCCCTGCATGGGTGAACACAAGCATTGGCCATCTGGATATAGATAAAAAGACAGTGCACATTACAGGAGAACAGACTTCAGTAATGATGTCTTAAACAAGACCCTGTGAAACAGGAAAGTGTGGACAGAAATCTGATGGTCAATTCTAAATGTTTATCTTCTCAGTGCATCAAAGCTTGACACAGTTCAGATACCTCAGATCCTTGGAGACAGGTATTTTCCCAAATATTTATTGGTTTTCAGACACAGAACTGCTGTCTCCAGCTACAGTTGTGCAGTTGTGGGTTTTTTCCCCTTCTTAAATCTGTTATCCCAGAGGTGCTACTGCTATCCCTGATGGGCTCAGCCTTGGCCAGTGGCAGGTCCATCCTGAAGCCACTTGGAATTGGCTCTGTTGGACACAGGGGAAGCTTCCAGCAGCTTCTCACCCCTGCTACCAAAACTGCGCCCTGAGAACCCAATGCACCCCAAAATGAAAATAACCAAAGGAAATATTGTATATTTTTCTCAAACCTCCTCTATGTATTTTTCAGGCTTAAACGAAGCTGATCTTAGAATATTACCTGTTCAAGGTTAAGCTAGGAATAGCTTCCCTGCCAGAAGCCATTCATGCTAAGTGCATGCTTTGAATGCAGGGCTGTCCTTTAGGGATCTGCTTGTACAATGCAAATGTGCAAAGACAGATGTGGAAATAGGAAAAATCCTTTCACACAGGCTCTTCATTTGAGCTTTCTTGTCCATAGAGAGCAGGGGTGCAAAGTTCAGCAGCCTAAACTTAAATTGTACCTCAGAGTATTTTGCCATGTTACAGTTTCTTTCTGTGACTTTCCCAAGTAGATGTTATATGTCAAAATATGATCTCAAACAGGCTTATTTGCTTCAAAGTGTTACCTTTTGCTAGCCAGGATTTCTTCATAATTTTCAATCTAAACCTGTTCTTGGTCGGTGTGAAGTCACTGAAAGTTGTGCCAGGGCATCCTACTAAAGAGAGGATTACAAAATATGTCATATAATGTTTATCCAGTCACAGTCAAAATAACACACTTTAATTCATAGAGCAACTCACAGCATCCCTGTGGGATGACACAAAAGTGGTGAAGATGGTAACTTCAGAAAATTCCTACTGGTTTACTAGGAGAGGAAGCATGATGAGAGACTATTTAAAAGGGCCTGGAGTGACAGGACAAGGAGGAATGGCTTCACACTGACAGAGAGGAGGTTTAGATTGGATATTAGCAAGAAATTCTTCCCTGTGAGGGTGGTGAGGCTCTGGCACAGGTTGCCCAGAGCAGCTGTGGCTGCCCCATCCCTGGCAGTGTCCAAGGCCAGGCTGGATGGGGCTCTGAGCAGGGGGTTGGAACCGGATGATATTTAAAGTTCATTCCAATCATTCTGTGATTCTGGGAAAGTGGTTCCAGGTGGTAAAACCACATCTGCCCACCACCCCCTCAAGCCGTAATTTGAATGAAACAACACAGGCCAAACATTGCTTTAGCCTTTTGCTCTTTGGATAATATTACCCGCTCTCCCAGGCTGAAGCGTAAGGAGCTTAACTCTGCAGCATTATTGTGACTAATCTCATCAGAGACTGCTGTGGCAGCCAGGCTCCCCTAAGACAGACGATGGGGAGGATCTCAGGGAATAAGGGAAAGGCAGATGGGGAAGCCCAGCATAAATCATAAAGAATATGAAATAAACATTCAAGAGCTCAATGAAAATCCCAGATTAAAAAAAAAAACAAACCAAACGTGTCTAGTCTCAGGCCGCTTTGCACCTAAAAATATCAAAATCCCATTTCCGTTCTTTTATAGACTGAGGGAATGTAGATCTTTATCAGAAGAATCTAATGTGGGCATGAACCTGCATGGGACATTTACTGCTGGACTTTCCGTGAGTATAGAATCCATTTTACACTTTAGAAGTGCTACATTAGTAGTGGCAAATTCACCAAATAATGTGACTCCATCATCCTGAAAATTAGTTTATCCTCGACCTCAAGGCAGCAAAGTTACCTTAGGAAGAGATTAACTACAACAAGACTTTATTTTTATTTCCTTTCTCTCAGGAAAAAAAGAAAAAATCACCTGGCTGGAAATAATAGGGTGATAAGAGAGGAATTCTACCTTAGACTGTGATGAAGGCCCAAAAACTTGGGACATTTCAGATTTTCCTATGGTTTCCAACAGAGACCAAGAAAGAAATTTGTACCATAGAAAGGGCCAAAAGGATAGATCCAGCCCAGTGGGATAGATGGGAAGAGACCCTGGGCAAGGTTATGAACTTTCAAGAGCGAAAGGTGTATTGCTGGTAGTCTGCTGTAACTGTTCTGTGGCTACAAGCTTCCAGAGTCATGTAAATTATGCTTTCTCCAGTGATTTTGATTCATATGCTAGGAACTCACCTGCTAAGGCAGCACTTTCTTAGCCAAAAAAAAGAGAAAGAAATTTCATGGAAAACTTGGGTTTCTGGAGGTATGTAGGCACTGAAAAATGATAGTCATGAAGGTTGGACAAAATTACATCATGATCGCAATCCGCAGATGGGCCTAACCTTTGTCAGATTTGTTGCAAGGTGTGTCAGAAGAACAGGGAGAGGTGGCTGAGAAAACATAAAATTGCCTGAATGAATACATATTTATCCACTCATATATGCCCATCTAGCCATTCATTGATCTTGTGCACACCCTGACAAGACATGCTTCCAGCTTCCTTTCTTTCTTCCCTCACACATCAATCCAGGCAGTTACTGGACATGATAATTATAGTAAGCTCTTAAATCCCAATAAATACTACCAAGCTGGCTACTCAGAGGCTTGCATGCCATCAACTGTTTAACACAGTAATGATGATTAGACTGTGTTGCATCTGAGTACTTTTAGAGTACCCCTTAATTAGACTTAGGGAGAGGGAGGAAATACTGTCAGAAATGGGAAGGAGATATTTCAGACTGGAAAGAGGTTATGTTTTCAAATTTTGACTTTCAGAACAGTGGCAGAATAATAAACATGTAGAGATTCCTGGTTTTAGGCTCTGGTGTTCTTTCAAACACACCAGTGACAGAGAAAACTGTGCCTCTGAGGGCTCTGGGATACCCAGTGCTGTGGAAACTTAGTTTATCACTGCCTAACTCATGTCCTGCAACATGAGCTCAGTTTCTTAGGCTGTACTTGCCAAAAGGGCCAAAATCTTGGCTTACTACTCATGGTTGTGCCTAAATTCCATCACCCAGCATCACCAGTGGAAGTGCCCAAGGTTTTCACTACCAAGAGCAAAATCAGAACCAGGCTGGGGGGCAGTGGAAACAAAACCAGGGCTGTAACACCTCCCACCTGCATGTTGGGCAGGCATTGCCTCAGAGTTGTATCAGTCCTACCTGCCTCCTTTCTCCATCCCAACTGGGCCAGGAAAATCGTGCAGCTCCCTGCAGGTTTGTTGTCCAGCACGGTTCACCATAAAGTTTAGGAAACACAAACTAGTTCCTCTTCTGGCCTAAACTCACAGAGCTCAAATGCTTCCTCTGAGGGAAATGCTTTCTGAATCTCAAATTTCTCATGATTCAGAACTTACTCAGAGCCCTTCTTCCCAGCACATCTCACAAAAAGCACCATTTAGTTTTGTTGCCTTAAGATCTTTCTATTCTGCAGCAGCATCAGAGTAGGACCAGGATGAGGAGGCAAACACACAAGATAAGTGAACATTTGTCAGTCCAAATGGCTGAAAGGTGAGGAAGGGATCCTGGCACATGGCGAGCAGATTAAAAAAAATAGTCAAGAGTCAAGAAAAAAAAATCTAGGAAGGGTTGATACAACTGCAAGTGAGAGGAGCATGGTCTGGGTGAAGACGGGCTGCAGGAGATCAGCAGCATTGCAGGGGCTATAAAATCTTTGGAGGACCGTGGGTGAGTTGAGTGAAGCAAGGTTCATCAGATCCTTCTCCTGAATCCAGTAAGTGACTCTTACAGAATCTGGATATCAAAAAATACATCAGAACCAGGTGATTCACTCCATTTTGGTTGCTGTAAGTGCTGTGAAGTTCCCTGTACAGCAAACGGAGATTCACAAAGGATGAGTAAGGCCCAGCACTCTGTGGCAAGAGCAGTGGAAACCTGCCACAGCCACGGCAGCCCGTGTGTTCTCTGTGTCACAGGACTGGAGTGACATGCCAATCACTTTTCCTCTTTACTTTCCACTGAAGTTTGCCCAGACTCCTGGCCATAATCAAGGCCCATTGGATGCCCAGGTGACTTTGTACCAAGCTTCTGAAGGGCAAAAATAAAAAATACCAGGAGTATTGTAGCTCTTGGTAGAAACTGAGGCTCTGGTTCTGCGTGACACTGAAGAGGACACAACAAGACTTTAGACAACAATCACTGTTCCTGTCTAGGAGATGGCAATATCAGGTGACTGCAAAAGCATATGAGAGGGACCAAATGAAAGAGGCCAAAGATATTTCAGCTGAAGAGAAAATCAGTTGAAAAGGCCAGTCTTAGTTTCTTCAACAAACTGCAATTCAAAAGCTCACTGAGGATATAAAAAGGTAGATTTTGATATTGAGGCTATTTTATATTCCTGCTGACTGGTCTACGAAAAGAATGTTTATGTTTCTACTGCTTTGAAATCTGATATACCTTCCAGCCTGTGTTTATTTGTTGCTTATATCCCTATTCACTTCCACTGACACTGAATATACACAGAAAAATACCTGTCTTTATAGATTCCAGCATCTCCCTTTGGAAAACTCCCAGAGCAGGACATGGCAGCTGTTTAGCAGCACACAACACCCCTGTGCACCACTTCAGGGTATGAAGGAGTGCAGATTCCCATATCCAATTGCCATTGCAAGATGAAAGCGTAGATACTTAGGCTATAATTAACCACAGTGAATTTGAGCAGTAAGCTAAGGTTAATGGTCCTACAACACTTGAGAAAAGTGTAATTGATCTCTTAGAGAGCGTAAGTGATTAGGAGATGGGTTTGTGTCAGTGGGAAGGTAGTGGTGTCAACACCACAGTGTCCACTAACAGTGTTCACAGGGCACCCCTTCAGCACCAGCCTAATGAAATGGATGTGCTTCATCTCCCACATTTGCCAGCACCTTATAAAAATGGACCTAGACTGATTCCATTGCCTTTTGTGTTGGTCACAACCAAAGGAACTGCTCAACCCGGGATTCGTACATCTCAAAATAATCCATTTCCTCTTCCTCCTCCTCCCAAGGTCAGGTAAGGCTGCTGTCCTTATTTCATTACACCTGAGTTAGAGCTACACTATATTACCAAATATCTATACTATTACACTATATTATCAAACATCAGGAATTGCTGTTATGCTGCATCTGAGGTGATGAATCCTGAGCCACTGAGGATATGGCAAACTGAGATCAAAGAATCACAGAATTACAGAATGGTTTGGGTTGGAAGTGACCTTACAGAACGTCTTGTTCCACCCCCGCTGCCATGGCCAGGGACACCTTCCACTATCCCAGGTTGCTCCGAGCCCAATCCAACCTGGCCTTGGACACTGCCAGGGATGGGGCAGCCACAGCTTCTCAGGGCAACCTGTGCCAGGGCCTCACCACCCTCACAGGGAAGAATTTCTTCCCAATATCCAGTCTCCACCTGCTCTTTGTCAGTGTGAAGCCATTCCCCCTTGTCTTGTCACTCCAAGCCCTTGGCAATAGTCCCTCTCCATCTTTCCTTTAGGCTCCCTTCAGGCACTGGAAGGCCACAATGAGGTCTTTGAGGTCACGTCAAAGCCTTCTCTTCTTCAGGCAGAACAATCCCAATTCCCTCAGCCTTTCCTCACAGCAGAGCTGCTCCATCTCTCTGATCCCCTTGATATCCCTGCTCTGGACTGGCTCCAGCAGCTCCCTTTCCTTCCTGTGCTGGGCCCCAGGGCTGGAGGCAGCTCTGCAGGTGGGGTCTCTGTTAATGTGGACTTGCAGACTTGCTCTAGTCCCACGATGGGACTGCAGCATGGGAGAATCCACCTCTGGAAATGAGAGGGAAAGAACAATAAAAAAATTTTGTCTGATCAGATTCACCAGAGTTATCTTTCAGAAAATTTTCTGGGGAAGAACTGTTCAACTGCAAACCTCTTCTTCCCAGCAAAACCAAACTTAACAAGATAAAGTAAACAGGATAAAACAAAAAGTTTATGGAAGAATGGAAGTCTCTCCCTTTTCCATTTCCATTCACAGATTCATTTTAATTCATTACCTTGTCTACCCCATCATACAAACTGACCAAAACAATGAATGGTCTTTCTAATTGCATGCCCTTTCTTAATGCAGATGTGTGCCTAAATTTCCTTTTCAACAATGACTTGTATTTCTACTTGAGCTTTTCACTGTAGAACAGAAATAGATCTTATCTGACTCCAAAGGCATTGTTAGCAATGAGCGGATTAGAAGGAAAACAGATGCTAGGGAAGAAGAGATGTAGATCTACTCGTATTTTTAATCAGATCCGGATGCTGTCCCCAAGTTAAGAAACACTGCAGCCAGGGTGGACCTACCCAGGGCTGAGTATGTGTTTAAACTGCTTCTGCAGAGGGGTGTAATTTCCAACAGGCAGAAGCTTTGAGCCATTCAAGTGCACAGAAGATACAATCCTGTTAAGGATAGTCTTCCCTCAACATCTTTCATCTTACTGTCCCTGGATTTTGAGAAACTTTTGAAAAGGTTGTGTCTTTCAGCAGGTGAACCCCTTGTTTCCCTGGTGTCACGTGCACACCTGAGTATCTTTATTAGAAGGGTGAATAAGTGACATTCTTCAATTTCCTAATAACAGAAATTTAATTTTGAGGCCAAACGAAGGCAGTTGGATCACAGCCACTGTCTGCCCATGTTAGAAATTCCTCTGAAGTCCCCAGTGTAGCGC
The DNA here is from genome assembly GCA_013397755.1 of Cnemophilus loriae. NCBI lineage: Eukaryota > Metazoa > Chordata > Aves > Passeriformes > Corvidae > Cnemophilus > Cnemophilus loriae. The sequence continues at coordinate 1,214,193 of VZTF01005326.1, read as the reverse complement.
AGAGTGGTGCACAATGTGAAGAAATCACACAAAAGCTCTCACTCAGAGCCGAGTGAGCTGCAGTTGGGGAGGATTTTGGCCCCCCCATATCTGTCTCCTGCTTCCCTCTGCTGAGCTAAAGCACCAGGCATTAAGATGCTGAGCCAAAATGTAGCATTTCCTGCAGGGCTCTGGTTTAGAGGCATTTGAAATATGACAGTGCAGACTAAAACTCATGTTTTCTTGATGGCAAAGAGAGGAGGAGGAAAAAAATTATTTTCAAAGACACAGCATTACTTGGGTTATCCAGTCAGCAGCAGAAGCTTGTTAACAAGACAATGAACACCAAATATACCAATATTTGGGTATGCCTGAATATTTGTGGGTGGTGTTTTCACTTTTAAGCCTTAAAGAAAGCTTATGACCTTGCAGTTGCACATCCCTATGGCAGAGAATCCTGTCCACTAATTCTTGCGTTAAACCTGCATCTTGCCTTGGGAACAAATCACATTAAATGGCAGTACAGGGTTCAGGTTAGTCAGGTTAGAAAGGTTCAGGTTAGTATTTTGCCAGTTTAGCAATAGTTGAACATATTTAATCCTGGGTATGTCAGCCCATCACATTCTGGGCTGGGAAATGTTCTGTTTAATACGTTTTCCATTGTTTTCCCAACAGCACTTGAAATCTTACTAAGGCAGCATTTGCTTTTTTTACAGTTCATTTCTCTGCTACAAATATCTTTAAAAACAGGCAGTTAAGCAGTGTAAGAACACAGATGGGCACCACTAATCTTCATAATAACAAGCAGAACTGCCTTGTTTTCCATCAGTGCCGCAGCCATATCAAATGTGTGTGTGAACAGGCCGGGGCAAGGGTACACAGGGCCAATGTTCCCAGCAAAAGTGCTCACCTTTCTTTCACCGGCCCATTAGAAAGAGAAAAGGGGAATTTGCCATCCTCTCTGGATGACAACTGCAATTCTGAACATTCACACCTAGAGCTGAGAGCTTGATTTTGAGGAGAACCACAATAATGAACAAGGCAAACACTTGCAATGGTGAAAAGGGAAGTTGTGGCCAGCACAAAACACGTTGTCTAATCTGGTGTGACACATGAGACACCTCTTGTCCTTATGGCACTTTATTTGTTGACTATTAATTGTTGACTGATTTCAGTTTGAAAAAGCTTTTTGAGATGACACCTCAGGGGCAGGGTGTTTTCAGGGTAGTTGACTTTTCTATTATGTCAGTTAACATTAAGACAGGGAAAAAATAGCTTTTAAAATGAAAATATAAGTCTTATCCAGCAAAGCAAGCAGCTGTTCAAGCTTGGCTTCTTTCTTGATGTATATTTAGTGAAATGCACTGAGCCTGCAAGGGACCAAAAATAAAATATCTGTACTACGGCTTTCTGCACCCCCACTCCCCCAAACTCCCAGCAGCTCACAGATATACAAACTCAGCCTAAAATCTGAGCAGCAGGGTCTCCACTAGCATATACTTGCCTATCTTGGTAGCTGGACTTTTATTTAACGCAAACCAATAAACAAAACCTGGAGAAAGCTGCTACAATGCACTCTGTGCTCTGCTATCCCCACAAGTGCGTGGAACAAGCTTGGAAGTCCAAGTGTTCTCAGATGGCCACAGTTTCTAGCATTTAATCATGCCAAAACTCACTTAGCCCTTGAAATCAGACAAGATCAAGCTTATGAAGTGTGGGAAGCTCCTCCAGCATTCATTCAGTGGCAATTTACTGTAACTCCAGTAATGAGTTCCTCCCATGAGGCACTTGCATATCTGAAGCACTATTTCCTGAGGCTGTCATGTCATTAATTTCCAGAGTTTATAGGCCAGTGGAGCTCCTGAACTTGCTGTGTGTAAAAGCTGGGAGATTCTAATGCATCTGCTGCAGTGCAGAGCATGTGTATCAAGCCTCCAACACAACCTCTTCAGAGGGAGGAGTTCAAGCAGCATTTAGGAAAAGAGGGGGAAGGGGAATGGGAAAAGGAAGGAGAAGGCAAAAAGGACAGAGAGTGTTGCACTGAATGCTTAGTATAAAAACCAAGGGCCTTTATCAGAATCTGCAGAATCTCCTATTTTCATTCTCAGAGGTGTCTTTTTTATGAATAACACACACCTGGTGCCTTTGATACTTGTTGAGCTGAACCTTTCCTTCAAATGATGCCAGGAACTGGAAGTGCTGGGCAGCCCACAAACCTGACTTGGATCATGCAAAAATGTAGCTTCACTGGAAGAGTGGACAGCAGAACTGGAAGAGTAGAAGCTAAGAGTGGACAGCAGAACACCAGCTGTGAACTGTGAACTAGAGCCGCAAAGCTCTGCAGTCACTCGTAACCAGAGTGACAGGAAAGCCACTTTGAGATGCCCTGGATGTACTGCCTGATCATACTGAAGTTTTTTATGCATGGAAGTGTTGGTTCAAACACAGATACTTGAAGACCTTTTTCTTTTGTGCCGTCTTTTCCGGTTCCACTCCTGGATGTAGCACTGATATATTACCAAATTTCCTATCAGATTTCCCTCGGCAAATATTTCATGTATTATGCAGAGACAAAAGGCTCTGAACACAGGATTTTTAGTAAGGTTCTGAACCTTTTATAGAGGGCTTAGAAATAATTTGTGCCTGATCCAAGTCACACTAAAGGGTCCTGCTGACCAGAATCCGAATGGACTTTATCCCTTGGTCTTCTGGTTGTAAATTCTTATCATCCAAATAGACTAAGGATGTCCTGAGGAAACAAGAAAGGAGCCAAATCCCTCAGTTTGTTGTGACACGGAACAGAAAATAATTTTAAAATATTCTATTAAAATGACCATTTGAAACAAAACAAATATGCATACATTCTAATGTCCAAAGAAACTCTCTTCAGTTGGATAAAGGAAAATTACTTGAATTTCAGCCAAGCAGGGACTTCTCCAATCCAAGGACTGGCTGTTCTGTTGTAGACCAGGTCTGAAAATGCCTCAGGTCTGTGCACTTAGAAATTTTAATTATCAGCTTGAATTCAAATGTTTCAAAATAGAGGACACCCCGAGAGCTGGGAATACAAGTATCATGAAGAAATTTGCTTTCAACTTATCTTTTAAGCACAAAGCTAAACACTTGCTCATTGAAATTAGGTTTTTAACTTGGATTTTCAAATCCCCTCTAAGACAAATCAGATGGAGAAAATTTTCTTATATTCCCCCAACCTGAGTTCAAAATTTTCATTGTGAACCATTTCAATCTGAGTAACACTGAAAAAACCACTGCTATTTGTTGCTGCTGTAATGAAACATTTTGTTCTGGATTGGAGCAATCTCTCCCTTTTTTTTTTTCTTTTTTTTTTTTTTTTTAAATTATAAATAAGTTTTTAAGCCTGAGTAGATTTTTTTCTTTTACCTTACAAGTTTTTTAATCGACCAAGTAAACAAAGAATGTAGTACTCCATCACCTTCTCTATGAGGAACTGCAAAGGGATTTTAAGGCATCAGCAATGTGCCTGTTAAACTGTGGATTCTGACCAGAGGAGGGAAGATGCTGAAGGCAAGGCAGAAGGTTAAACAGTAGAGTAAGCAGCATGTCAGGAAATGCAGAGAACAGTGTCATTTATTTTTATCCAGAAGCCTTTTCGCTTGACGGAACTGAAGAATCCCATTTTATAGGAGGTACCCATAGGACTTGCAGGCTCAAAGTAATTCCATCTAAATTTTCAGCCAGAAAAGACTTACTTTCCATTTAGGTGTGTGTGTGTTTGGTGGAGGGATGACACTCGTGAGGATGGCCCTGCCTTGGCAGGAAGGTTGGACTGGATGATCTCCACAGGCCCCTTCAGCCCCGAACAGTTCTGTGATTCTGTGACCATAAATCATGCTATAGGATTTGGATCCCTGGAGGAATTTATCACCAGAAAATTCCTCAAGAAGTCTAAGAAGTCCTCAGGGAACACGTGATGATGTAACTGCTGTTTGGTAGCTTTCTTATTGTTCTTCCCTTTGTTCCTCCCTTTATGAATCACATTTTTAGTTCTTGAAGGTCATATTTTTTAATTTTAGAGTTCTCTTTTAAATAATTACCTTTTTCTCCTCACAAAAAAAAAAATATGTGATTTATACCTACATCTCCTCTAAGGCAGTTTTGACTTTTAAATTTTTAGATGAGTCCCTGCCTAAAACTCTTACAAACCTACAAAGAGAAGATGTTTTCTGGGAAAATGAGACATGGATTGATCATACACAACATAGGATACACACCTGAGTGCTGGACATATCAGCCCATCTCTGCCTTGGCTATCAGCACCCACCAGCTGTGGTAAAAGTAGGATTTGATCCCGGTTTCCTTGCACACATGGAAAAAGAAGTTCTAATGCTAGGATCCTGCACCTCTTTTAAAATAACTTTCCAAATTAAAAAATACAAAATAAAAAATATTAAAAAGGCAGTGTTGTCTTGAAACTAACCGGAAAGACACAGAAGATTTGTGGAATAGACTTTTTTAACAAAATATGACTTTCTTGATACCTGCAGCTCTCCTCTCAGCCTCTGCAGTCCTCTGAGCCTTAGGAATGTCTGCTTTTCAGGGAGATCAGACAATGCACAACTTTTAGTTGTACCCTTTGCCATCTCCCACAGGCACTGTGCCAGACAAATGAAAGTCATTAGCGTCCTTTCCAGTCATGCTCACTTGGAGGCTGAGCTCAACCACCCACCTACTCCCCAGTCCTTGTCAGCTGGTGATTTTTCACCTCTTCGCTCATCATCCTGCCGTTCCCAACATCCCATTAAACACTGCCTGTGTGCCTGCTGCCTTGCCTTTGCCCAAGAAAGCTAAGCACTGCAAGCCTCGATAAGTGGATTTAACCTTCAGCACGAATATCAAGTCTCACATGACTCAGGCAGACAATTAAGCTTTGCAAGATAAGGGGCTAATTAATTTAATTGCCAAACAGAAAGAGGGAACTCCTACTCAGGTTTGCCTGAAATCATGTTGTTAATTAATTATTTATTTATTTGCCATTTTACTTTGAAACCAGAAGGTAATGGAAATGTGAACAATAGCTCCCTGTTCCTCCCTTAAAATTTTGATTTTCCAGGTCAAATGGAAGCCTCTCTTTCAGTGCATGTTGGAGGAAAAAAAAAAAAAAAAGACTTTCTGATGTTTCAGGTAGAATTTTAAAGGCTTTACTTTAATCAAGAAGTAGTGAGATTAAACAACAATTAATACATTATCCTCTATCGTGAGACCTTTGCACTAAACGTGATAGTGTTAACAAATTGTTCTGTAGAAAAATGTTCTGAAATTGGGTGGATTTGGCTAACCCCACTGGAAACATGTTTATTAGTGACTGACTCAGGGTTCTCATAACCAATAGGATTTAGAACATACCTGATTTTAAGTGGAGCAGTTCAGTGAATATATGTAATATCTGCTCAAATGGTTAAAGTTAAAAAATTGCATAATAAGTATTTGACTAAACCACAAATCTAAATCTAGTTCTCAGAAGAAATATTTCAAAATTTTTCCCCCAATTTTCCCCAGAAATTTATTCAGGCTTTTTGCAAAATTTGTGTGTTGGAATAAATGTTAGTACTTTTCAACCTGTAAAATGACCTGGGTTGGCCAGAAGTTCTCCAAAAGTAAGTGGAAGCAAAAATTTTATTCTTTCTTCAGAATACATTTTTCCCAGCTTTACTTTAAGTCTGTTCTCATGACACTGAAGATCATTTTTAATGTACAAATATCCTTTTACCATGAAATTCAGTGTGGAAATCGTCCAGCACTCATTCACTACTTCTGTCCTGGAGCAGTGAAGAACCATACTTAATAACATATTTGCTATCTATCTTGTAACAGTTTCTGCAGCATCTTCTGGGATGCTAACACCCAGAGCAGCAGGAAAACAGCCAACTGAGCCAACCATTCCAACTCTGTAGATTCATTGCAATCCCATCAGCTGTTTTCTTAACCAACATAAAATGCATGAGCAAATGTGCCCATCCTTAAGACTCGTCCGAGGAATTTTAGAGCTTTCCAACAATGATCACTGAATCACAGAATGGTCTGGGTTGGAAGCGACCTTAAAAATGATCCAGTTCCAATCCCCTGCCATAGGCAGGGACACCTTCCACGAGACCAGGTTGTTTGGAGCTTCATCCAGCCTGGCTTGGGACACTCCCAGGGATGGGGCAGCCACAGCTTCTCTGGGAAACCTGTGCCAGGGCCTCACCACTCTCACAGGGAACAATTTCTTCCTAATATCCAATCTAAACCTGCTCTGTGTCAGTGTGAAGCCATTCCCCCTTGTCCTGTCACTCCAGGCCCTTGTCAAGAGTCTCTCTCCATCTTTCCTGTGGGCTCCCCTCACGCACTGGAAGGCCACAATGAGGTCACTCCAAAGCCTTCTCTTCTCCTGAACAATCCCAGTTCCCTCAGCCTTTCCTCACAGCAGAGCTGCTCCATCCCTCTGATCCCCTTGGTGTCCCTGCTCTGGACTGGCTCCAGCAGCTCCCTGTCCTTCCTGTGCTGGGTGCCCAGGGCTGGATGCAGCCCTGCAGGGGGGTCTCAGCAGAGCGGGGCAGAGGGGCAGAATCCCCCCTCTCACGGGGTAGAGAATGGTAGAAAAGAGCAGGCCAGCTGGAGTTCCTCAGTAAGGGAATCTTTGGCCTCTCCCTCTCTGGGAAATGCCCAAACGCTGTCCCAGGATGAGAAAGGAGAGACTGGACACCCTCCTGGGCACTGGGTTTCTGTGGGAGATGGAGCAGCAATCAAGGTTCTAAGTGGCAATTTGGAACAAGGCTCTGCAGCAGGAGACAGGACAGGGATAAGTTAGTCATGAGCGCAGATGAAGAGTAATCCTGCATTAGTCACACCACAGATAATAAGAGCTGGAAAATGATGACATGTGAGCCTCATGTTAAACCCACTTATGCTTAATTCTCTGTGCTGAATATAAATTGTTCTAAAGAACAACGCATTCCTACAGAACAATTCTTCACATCATGCCACTAACATCTCTGTCATCTTGATTTAGGCCATTTAAATGTCAGTAAGACAAGTTAACACTGCCTAAGGGCAGCTCTGTCCCATGCACCAGAAATCTTGTTCTATCATATTCTGTTTTCCTGCAGTGCCTCATGGAAGGATGCAACTTTCGCACGCAGGGGTAGATTTGCAGTGGGATTACAGGGGATAGGGATAGTGAATCCCCTTTCTGCCCCTGTATTCCTCCCTAGTATGGGATATAAAGAATTAAGATCTAATGTGACTTGGTGTATCTCTGCCACCACCCTGCCCCTGCTGTACCCAGCCTGCCATGTGGACATGCTTCCTTTCCACTCATTCCAGCCCCGAATGCCTTGATTCTCCAAAGGTGTGTTTATATGTCCCCAAAAAACCCAACTGAAAAGCCATGGATAATGAGGGAGCACAAGTCAAGTTTCCCATACAAATACAAGGTGCCCATCTGCCCTGCAACAGCTTTGAATACCAAAAAATCCACAATTGCTACCATCAGACAGGATTATTAGACATTGAAAACAGAGAAAATACCATAAGCCACAGAATCACAGAATCAATTAGGTTGGAAAAGACTTCTAAGGTCATCAAGTCCAACCTTTGACCAGTCCAACCTTTGACCATGCTGGTCACTGAAAAAACTGAGAACCTGAGTTTTGAAGGGCAGAATATTCCTGAGGGAAAGGGGAGTTACTGTGTTGATTTCTGAGGATGCGAGTTCAACATAAAAAGCTTTAATGAGTTTTTCTTTTGGCAAAAGTGGGTGTACAGCCTGACAGCATTAAAACCTCCGAGGTGAAATTTGAAAATGTTAGCAGATTATTAGCAGTATGTAAAAAAAAAGTGCAGAAAACTGCAGTGCTGAATTGATGAAGGGCTGCCCTCTCAACCCCTCCCAGCCTGTCTGAAGAGAGGCTCTGAATCTCTTGCCACAAGGTCCTCTCACCTGAAGCCATGGGGTTGCAAGATACAGATGACACTCGACCAGGTGTCTCCTACCTGCTGAGGTTCCAGGTTTGTCCCACTTGCAGGAGAATTTCAGAGCAGGGACTCAAAGGCACCTTTGAAGGAGAGTTAAAACAAATTTTATAAACAAACAACCTTTGGGTCCTGGGAGAGCTGCACCTACTCCTGCAGCTTTCTCTAAAGGTAACGTGTAGTCTGAGACTCACAGGAAATATATCTTACCCACCCTTCTGGAGACTGAACTTCTGAAGCGCTGTCACAGCATTTTTTCCTAATGACTTTGCGTATTTGCCCTTGAAGAATAACAACAGCTTTGTCGGGGGGGAAGAGAAAAATGTTCTCTGAAGATGATGTTTCTGGAGGTTACTTTTGGAAAGCCTGGAGTCTGCTGCTGCTAAAATCAGCAAGAAAGTTATCACTGGTGTCAGTGGGAACAAGACCACATGCAGCAGTTTTACATTCAGGCTGGGTCAGGAAGTCTTTTGTTCTTGTCTCTGGTTTGCATGTCTTGTTTACACAGGGCAGTTAATGGCAATAAAAGGACTAACCACCACTAACAAGGAGCTGTAACAGATAACCCAGTGATTATGGCATGGATTGTGTTACAGCAGGGAAGGGGGGATTTGTAGCTCTGTGTTATATTAGGATGCTGTTTTCCCATAAGGGGCACAAATTCTCCAGTGGTTAAATCGAAGCAGGGGTCTAATTTATTTGTACTGAATCACTCCTGTCCCCACCCCGGAGCACCCTCTCCCTGGGAACAAGGCAGCCTGAAGGTATTCATTCCCTAGCACAAATGCCTGGGTGGTGAATATGCTGAGCACCTTAGCAAGAGGTTTCAAAGACATTTCCCTACAGCTGAATTGATAAAACTGGAGTACAGGGCATCCCTGCCCTCAGAGAAGCAGCTTCTAGCTTTGCAATCAACCCACAATGAGCGTAATTCTGCATTTTTCTTGTAGTGTCTGCTTGGTGCCAACAGGGTCTCCTCGATTTGCAGCAAGGAGTCCAGATGTGGATCCATCTGAGGCATGGCCAAAAGATTGGAACATGCCCTGGGCTGCTGCATGATGTGGGTTTACCTTTCAATGTCTTCTGAGGGAAAAGATATAAAAGAGTTTAACTCTCTTTGCTAAAGGGTTTCTGTTCTTTTCTGTCATCTGTCTGTGTTACTAGTGTGTCTTTCACTAACATCTCTCACTAATACCTCCTTTTCATTTCCTCACTTCCCTCTCTTCCTTCCAGCCAGTTTACAAACCCTATGGTGATGGCAGAGCCATGGGGGAATGACTTCACACTGACAGAGAGGAGATTTAGATTGGATATTAGAAAGAAATTGTTCCCTGTCAGGGTGCTGAGGGCCTGGCACAGGTTGCCCAGAGAAGCTGTGGCTGCCCCATTCCTGGAACTGTCCAAGGCCAGGTTGGATGGGGCTCGGAGCAACCTGGGATAGTGGAAGGTGTCCCTGCTCTGGCAGGAGGTTGGAACTGTCTGATCTTTAAGGTTCCTCCCTACCCAAACCATACCATGACTCAATGAAGGGGTCAGGGAGGCAGCATCCAGCTTTGCAAATGAGGTCATTACAGGCAAAGCTGGAAATTTAACCCAGTTCCTGACAGGATTGGGCTGACTCCCACTGGGTTTGTTTCTCAGGATATGTCCTGTCTGGGTGTGGTCACTGTGTCTGCAAACACAGCTTTAGCTCTTAAGCCCTGCTCTTCTTCCCAGCACAGATATGAAATCCAGCAGATAAAAACTAGGATCCTCTCCCTGCACCTTCCCCAATAAAGGAGGAATTTCTGTTCCCTGCAGAAGGCTCGTGCAGAAGATGGTTGGTCTGTATGTGCTGCTTGCTGTTCATTTAACCAGAGTGCCAGGCTGCAACAAGCCCTAGTTTGTGCTGTTTGTTAAAGAGTCTTCAGCAAATTTTCTGTTATAAAATGTGGCCATGGCAAAAAGAAACATTTCATAGCAATGTTTTCATTCAGTGAAAACTCCAGGGATGCAGAATCCTGGGTCCGGGAGGAAAACTCTGATAAAAGGTGGCGTGAAAGAGTCTATTTTCCTTGTGTATAACAAGTGGGTTTATTTCTCAACACCTGGATTAGGCAGGGAACTTCATCCTGAGTCTCCTATCTCTCCTGTGTTCGAACAAAGCCATATCCAAAGGGACGTTTCAAGCCCAGGGCAGGTGTTTCACAGTTTTTCCTGCTGGAGCGTATCTAACCTGCATAAATACTTAAACACTTTGCTGAGAGAGGAGAGCATTTTGCAAGAGATTGATTTGACAGTGCTGTTGTTCAGGCATTCACACAGGATGTGGGAAACTGAGGTTCAGGTCCCTGCCTCAATGAATATTTAATTATTTATGGAAAGCAGAGCAGCTGCTGTAGGGAGCAGTGAGACACGGTAATGCCTTTGGAGTTGGGGCACTTACAGGGGATGTTGGAGAAGGCAGAGCAAGATCTCATCCCCAGGTCTCCCATGTTCCTGGTGACTGTCCTAGCCATGGCTGGCTCACTTGCTCTGTTACCTCAGGGGAGACGTTCAGAGCTTGCTCATGTCCCACTGCAAAAGTTTTAAAACCTCTGTGTAGTACAAATTACTCCAGTTCTGTCATTTTTCAGCTGTTCAGACCTCTGTTTTTCATTGTTAATGTTATTTTATGCTGTACAAATATTTAAAATGCAAATTAAAAGATTTATATCTTCCCTCTGACCTCTCAAGGAAGCAATCTGAATAGTTTGCTGCATTTTCAGCCTGGATTCCAGGGCCTACTGGTCTGGGCTCCTGAGTACTTCTGTGGCTGAGGAAAAAATAATTAAAAAAAAAAAATTAATGAGTTTTATATTTGGTTTGGACAGTCATAAGGCTTGAGGTCAGGCTTGCAGGAGCAATTTCCGTAGACTAACACTCCCAAGCTGTGTCTTAAAATGTCCTTAAGGATCAGGAAAGGAGGTCGTAAAAATAAAATACCCACTCAGAAGAAACACGAATATTATGTTCTCAGGCCTCACCACAGAGGTGTTGACTTATCACCTACAGGCACTCTTCCTGGAGTCCAGAAGCCTGGGCTCAGTATTCCACAAAAAGTCCACATGCGGAGGAAGGAGTTATGCCACATTATGTGGCAGGTGGAGTGAACTTCTGTATTTCATGGTGTCTCTGGACTTTCATCCCAATCCTTTACTCTCCTTCAGTTTGTCACCCCCTTTTTATGCTTGCTGTTTGCACCAGATCAGAGAATTCCTTCCTTTATAGTATCTCGTGATGTGAAATCCCAAAGCTTCATCTGTGCTTATGATCACACAGTCATACCAGGTTGTTTTTGCTTGGCCACTGTAGTCCTCAGTGATGAATTTACGCCTGTCAGATCTAACTTTGCTGTTCATCCCCTCAAATACAGGTGTCTCTGGCTGCCTGACTTCAGCAAACACTGGTTTTCTTCAAAGCTTCCACCAGCTAAACACCTCCAAAACCATAAAATTCTCCTTAGACCAAATGGGTTATGCAAGCTCCTCCAGCTTTCTGAACTGCCTTGGAGCTCACATTCATCTCTCTGATCCATCACCTTGCCATTATCTTTCTCTCTGAACTCTAATTTTACCCTCTTTTGTTTAGTTTGCTGATCTCCCTGTCCCCATCACCACAACCATATATTCGTATCACTGCTTCCTCATTTTCCAGCTTGCTGAAATCCTCTTAACTTAGCAAGGAGTGCAAAACTGAAGGTGTTGCTATCCATCAGGGACTCTTAGCAGACAGGGATAGCTCTGCTTCGAGGCAGGGAAAGGATATGAGTGAGGAATGACACCCAAACATCCCATCTGATCAGTGGCTGGAGCAGCTCTGGGCTCAAAGTAGCTAAAGAAGGGCCCAGATCTGATAGACTGCCCCTAAACAGGAGATGACTGCCTGCAGACTGGAGTTAGGACTAGTTAGGAAAGGTCAGCTCCATGCCAGGGCTTTACTAGCACAGGCAGTGACCTTCCAGCTCCCGGAGATGCTCCCAGACACACACAGGTTTAATGCAACAGACACAGCCTGGTTGCCAAATCCGGCAGGGTCGAGGACCTTGCCTTTATCTTAGTCAATTCAGAAAAACCTCCTGCTTGTGGGGAAGGGTAAGATATGTCCTGTTTTGCTGCTTTGTGAAAGGCCATTTAGCAATAAACATGTAGCAGAGGAGGTAAAATTTGTTGCACAATCCATCACCCTGACCTTTGCAGGAAATAAAGCTCTGCTTCGGAGCTCATCAACAACAACTCATGGCGTGATTTACTGCTGGGGCTCCCTAATTTTATGCTAATGTAACTCTATTGATTTCTGCAGATTTGCAGCGGTATTACATGGGAGGAACATGAAAATAAACTGAGCGCTCAGTGTGATGAGGGGACTGTGTGACAGAAAGCTTGCCTGTGTTTTCCAATTTCATCAGCTGGCCTAATGAAAGCCACTACTTCTCCATGCACTCCTCAATGCCATCAGTCCAAGCACGGTATTAGCTTTAAAAAGTGATAAATTACCTTCTCTTACTGCTGTCTGGATCTAAAGCTATTTGTGAATTACTGCCAGTAGGTATTTCAAGAGAAAAAGAAATAAGAAGAAATTAAAATCAATTCAGCAAATGCCCCTAAGTAGTACAAACAAAGGAAGATTTGTAAATGACCTGTGCTCAGCATATCTGTCACCAACAGGGATGACAATGTTTGGCTGTATTTTTCCAGTTGATTTGTAACCACTCTAGAGAACAGTGAAAGTTGGCTGAAGTTCTTGTGCTGCCACTTATTTCTCTATTTGTTTGTTGAGGTTTTTTTTGTCTCTGTACTGAACACAAGTGTTCTCCTTTGGGCTGCTCCTCTGACTTTTGGTTCGTGCTGCAGAAGGAAAAACATGAATCCCTTGACAGCTGCTATTCTGGCTTATCAAAGACTTGCTTAAAACAGATTAGAGTCAAAGAAAGACTGCTGTGCAGCAAACAGACACAGGACAACAGGGTGAAAAGATGCCAAAACAACTCCTTTGCAAAGCAAAGTTTAGAAAGCAGAGTTTAGTGTGAGGCAGAAAAAGACATACACATTAATTTGACCATATGACTGGGAATAAGGAATTCTTCTTGCTAGAGAAAAATAAATCCATGGGACCTCCTCAGGTGGAAGAGCATATTCACTAAATTTCTGGCAGCGGATTCTCAGTAGGATAAAAAAAAGGTGTCCCATTTTTTGACAGAACAAGGTTTGTACCTCACACTTTGCCCAGAAGCCTGCTTTGGTCTCAGTGTCTGAGAGACACTTCTGCTTCTGACACCTGCATAGATTCATTTCCACCACAAGCTCCTGTGTACACCTTCTTTCAGGATGATGCCTGTCAAAACAAAGCCATGAATTCAACCACTGGCACTTCCCTCTCTCCGTGGTCTTGTCCCTAATGCAAACTAGAAATGAAAGCTGTGCATTTTTTTAAAGGAAGTTACTGGATTTTGGCAGAATGTAGCATAGGGAATATGGCTAGGGCAAAATTATTCTCCACAGAGCAGAAGAGGAGCTAATTTAATACTATGGGGATAAAATAATAGTACTACTAAATTTCTAGGGAATATTAGGCAATCAGCAACACCATTTCCGTGCAAGCTCAGAAGACCAAACAGGAAAATGATCTAGAGTTACTGAATTTCACTGACCAAGGCCAAAATCTGAGATTTCAACAGGAGGATGTTCATTCAGAGTGGTAAGGGATGGACTTGCAGTACCAGAAGCTGTTTGGATTCAGCTGACTAGCAGCTCTGAGTTACAGGTTAGTTGGTGGTCACAAAATGTATCAAGAACTGACATTCATTCATTCATTTATTCATTCATTCACTCATTCATTCATTACTGGGGACACAAAGGAAGGTTTTCCTTACCCTGCATCCATCAGCTCAGTCTCAAACAGCTGCAAGACTGGTGAGGTACAGGCATGGCTATCCAGAAGCAGGGAAGAATTCAGGGAAGAAGGGAGAAGAGCTTTACTTAGGTTCCCATCCTAGATCCCAGTTAGCCTGAGAAACTGCTGCAAACGACCTTGTTTCTTGCCTTTCAACCAAGGTACTGCCTGTGGAATATTTCTTTCCACAGCTGGGTTGGTCATCTAATACACACACATACTCTTGGTGCACTTCCAAAGGTTTTGTGGTCAGCCAGAGCATGAAGGGGAAGTAAATAGCACACACAGGCTGCAAGCAGAAAGGATCAGACTCTCAGACCACAACAGCAGAGTGTGGTCAGTCTTCTGCAGCCAAACATCCCCTCAGCCAAGCTGGGCCCATTGCTTGTTGCTCTCCAGCATTATCAGGGAATATTATCACTCGTATCAGCCGCCTGATCCTTCAAATTCCACTGTAAGATGTGGCAGACAGTAAGATCGCACCCACCAAGTAAAATGAACCCCAAATCTCTGCCTCTGGGGGCTGTAACAAGAGTAGGGGTGTGGGACTGCCCTTTTTCTCAGGCTAGGACAGAAAGAGTGACAAGCACAGGGGAGCAGCTGTGGGAATCCCAGGCTATGCTTCCCATTTCTTATTCTGCCTGGGAAACTGGGAGACCAGTCACTCAGGAGTGAGTCTGAGGAGTGAGGGAGCAGGAGGATTAGGGACAGGAGGCCTTTGGTGTAGGTGTGGGAAGCACAGGCGCCGTGCAGCCATGAATCCAGGGCTGACAGCAGGCACAGCAGGACTGTCACGTTCCCCACTCTGCCTGGAATTACCTCGCTACCAGCATCTCTTCCACAAAAGCTCTTTCACACCTTCTACAAATGTGTAACAGTAAACAAACTCCCACTATGGGTAAAAAAACTCTGCCAGTGTAAGAAACCTCGAGCAGGTTTTTTTTAAGCTGAGGAAAAGTGCACAAAGGTTGTGCTGGCTTGTTAAGCTATATATGCATGAGGAATTTCTGACCTGCTCCCACTTTTCACAGGACTTATCCTGGCTTCCTGTAGGTTGGCACAGGTATATTGCAAAATATCCCTTTTACTCCCTTCAAAGTGAAACATTTTTTTTCACCAGTACTTGCTCTACAGTGGGTCCAGCTCATCCTTCGTGTCTCTGAAAAACTGAATGGAGAATTACACAGGATCACATTTGGGTATCTGCTGAGATACCTGCAGGGGGGTTCTCAGCAGAGAGGGGCAGAGGGGCAGAATCCCCCCCTCACTCAGAGTATCTTCACATTACTCTTACTGATGGTCTTTGTAGTGTTAAATGCGGGCTTGGGAGTCATCTACATGAGCTCCTCAGACCTGTGTGGCAGAAGTCTCACAAGAAAGAATCAGTCATTGCTTTGTTAAGGGCTGGTTGCAAATACAGGCCTGGCACAGTGGGTGCTGACAAAGGAAGTCCTTGGAGTCAGGGCCTTGCTTTCTCCAACAAACTGTCAAGCTAAGGGCAAGATACATAAAATCACTGCTTCTAAAAGGAGATGTAAGCCTCCAGAAACAGAAAGTGGGGCCGCACTCCCAAAGACTTTGGCAATCCTGTCTGGCAGCAATTCTAATATAAACCCACTGACCAGTACAAAGAATAAGAACTCTTCTTTTGCAGGGGGAAAGACACCTCCATTTGTCAGAGAGCAGCAGAAAGGGTAGAAACTGTTTAACAAAATATCTTTATTGCATTTCAGGACACTGGGGAACACTGGAGCTATGGCAGTGTTTCAGGTCTTGAAATGCAGGCATACGGCAAAAAAAGGAAAGTTTGTTTCATATAGATATGGAGTGTAGAATAATTACCTGTCCCCGCTGCCTTCCTGTGTCACACGGATGCAGGCAGTGGGAAGAGTTTTGCTGAGGGAACTCTCAGGTGCCACCATGTTGGCTTCAGAGTAGATGTGTGGAAGGTGTTTCAGAACTGTCCCTGTCTGAGAGGGATAAACAACAGAGCTGTTTCCACTGGTTTAAGAGCGGGCAAATTTCATAACTCCCACCTTGCAAAGATATGAGACCAAACTGAAGAAGTTCCAGTTCAGCTAACGCACTTTAGAGTCCCTTCTGTCACTATTGACTTGGAAAAAACAGTAGCTAGGCAAAGTGTGGCTTCACCTGGAGACACTGCTCCGTGGTCCTTTCCATCCTGAGGATTAAATTTCCGTGTGAAGCCATTATAGGATTGCTTGGGCCTTTGCTAGGAAAACTGCAGCATTAGCATGTGACCTGAGGAAGATATCATCACTGAAACAATTAAAATGGTTACTTTTGTAACCTCAGGGAGGGACAAGGCATGTTTAATCCGACACGTGGCTGTGCCCTGGCAGCCAGGAGGGACATCTCTGTCCTGGGTGCATCAGGCCCACCATTGCCAGCCAGGCCCAGGGAGGGGATTGTCCTGCTCTGCTCTGGGCTGGGGCGGCCTCACCGCAAGTGCCAGGGCAGTTTGGGTGCCACAACATAAGAAAGATCTAAAGCTATTACAGAGCTGTGTCAGGGGAGGGTTAGGTTGGATTTCAGGAAAAAGTTCTTCCCCCAGAGGGTGGTTGGACACCGAACAGGTTCCCCCAGGCAGAGGTCACAGCACAAAGCCAGACAGAGCTCAAGAAGTGTTTGGACACAATACTCTCAGGCACATGGTAATTCTTGGGCTGTCCTGTGCAGGTCCAGGAGTTGGACTGGATGATCCTTGTGGTTCCTTTCCAGTTCAGGATAGCCTATGATTCTATGAAACTTCTCCCAGCAAATCTTCAGCAGGTTACAACATAGGATGAGTCCTCCATTTCCATTTATAGCCTAATTTCCTTGATCTTTCTAGCACTAAGCAGTACCACTGTGTCATGCAGGCCCAGATTACAGCAGTTCTTCCAGGCAAGAGAAAGGTGATGTCAGAACAGTGAGAAGACTGTGGTTTCTCTGGAGGCTACAATGAGTTAAGCAGGTGCAGCATTCCCATTTCCACACACAGATGGGAAGATGGAGCCAATTCCATGCAGATGGTGAGTCGTGTAAACAAGAAGTTCGTGTTCTGCATCAGCCTGCTGGTGTGCCTGCTGCCAGAGGGCATCTGCAGGCTGATCACTGCCAGTTTCCAGCCTGGGCACTTCCCCCATTCCACCAGCACTGCTTGTACAAACAGGGAGAAGGCACTGCATCCCACCATCCCTCCTCTCCTCCTTCAGGCCCGGGGAAGCAGGAAATCTACACATTTATCACTCAGAAAGGCACTTTGGTGACAGTGGAAAATATTACACACAGTCATAAAAATAGTAGTGTCTCATACCCAACAACAGCATTATTTCAATGTGATAGATGGCTTAAACCAAATAAAGTTACTTTCAGAGGCAAACCTCGACCTTCAGGGCTCTTTATTAGATATGTAAAGCTTTATCCACCAGGGCTGTCAAGCAGCTGTTTAAACATGCAGAGTCTTAATGAAGTCAGCAATGCTCCTGATGTGTTTCAGGCACTCTTTGCTGGATCCATGCCCATAAAACAACCCTGCTGCCCTTAACCATGGAGGTGTTTAATGGCCCAGGTGCCACACAGTGGAAGTGGTCACCATTCCTGTCACCCAAAGGGAGAGGAGGGCATGTTTTGGGACAGGTTCAAACAGTACTGGTTTTTCGTCAGTTTCAGTGGGGCTACTTCCACTCCAAATATTAAGACCAGCGTCACGGAGTTGTGCCTCCTCCCAAAAGCTTAGTTATTGTTGACGTATGATTCATATATTCAGCCAGGAGAACTTCACAGTGCTGAGTCTATTTTAGCCCTAGTCATGGAAGGAGTCTGCTATAGCTGGCTTTATTATTTATGTGAAATTCCAGGTGCACATCTGACCAAACACCAACAAGTATTTTCAGTCTCCATGGAATGCCTACCAGTGATGTTCTGAAACATCTTCCTCAGACTGCCTGTGTAGCTCATTCTTCTTTCTATTCATTCTTCCATCTCTGACCAATGAAAACAAGCACACCTTCATATTTACCCAACCTCATTTGCCATCTCAGCTGGGGAGAGGCTGAGCTCAAGATGCCAACCAGGCCTGTGGCAGTGCCTACATTGCAGGGTGGTTGTTTGGGTTGGGTCTGCAGATGGAGGAAATGCAGGCAGTGCTGGCTCCTGGAGCCCAGTGACACAGCTGATCACCAGCCAATGCTGCTTCAGACAAGCAGGAGCTCTCTCTTGGCTCTGTTGGCCATCACTGGGATCTCCATGGCTCAGAGTAGTTGCTTAGTCATGGACATCTGATGCCATCTGAGGCTGATAAGGATGTCCCTGCTCTGACTTTCAGCTGCTGCAGCAGGAGAGTGCCATGCACCATGCCTGTAATTCCCCAGGCACCTCTGGGATACCCTAGGAAGATCGCTGCTTATTTATTTCAAACCTTGTTGCTCTAGAAGAGTTGGTTGTGTCAAGAACCACAGGGTTTTGCTCTGTCCTCTCTAGGGAGAGGGGCACAGTGGAAGACATTTGCCACTGACATTGACACAAGTAAGAGTGGTGTTTGCTTTGAAACCAAAAATCCTGTACTAAGAGCCCCATTGCTTATGAGAGTTATCAGTCAAGCTCCAGTTTGTGAATTAAGTAAATTATTATAAAAAATAAAGTCAAGTGGTCAGAGAGTTGAAAGGAGCAGAATATTCAAGCCAGTTATTCAAAATATCCAAAGGAAGTCCATTTTAAAGGTATTGATGAGACTATTTCTTCCAGACTACCAAGAGTCTGAGACGTTCAGATATCCAGAAACAGAATAGACTGTGCAATTTATTTACCTGATCTGTGCAGACTAACGTAACTGGAGTTTTAAGTAATAATTTATTGATAGCCACCTATTTGTGAGCACTATATAATCCTCTGAGATTGTGGCATATTTCTTCAGACACAAGGGGTCAGACAGTTAAGACAATCTGAGAGCAGAGAGGATGCAAACACAACGATTTTTTCATGTGATTTTTGCAAAGCAATATAGAAAACACCAAAATAACAAGATCATCGCTTTTGAACAACAGTGCAGTCACTGTTCCTAGGTGTAGGACTGACGTCTGCAAAGCATTTTGATTTGCTGTAGCTCAGTTTCTCCAATGGAAAATGGCCACTCTGCTGCCACAAACAAGAAGTGCTGTGTGAGTAAAGCTGCTGATGCTTTATCTCTGATTCTGTTTACAGCTGGTGAGGGTTGTTGGCACGGCAGACTTGTGTGGGTCAGGCAGGCATTCTGTTTTCCACACAGTGCTGGAATGCTGGTGTGCAGAGGTGGCTGTGTGGGTTGGCAATTGTGGTGCTGTTGACTCTGATCCATCTATGATGGCATCATTTTTACACAGCTCTGAAGAGAGCCCTTGTCAGGCTTGCTACCATCTGGGCAGAGAGTCATTCCTGGAGCAGAGCCAGCCTGGGTGTACGGACAGACTGGGGGAGGAGATGTTGGGGAGCAGTGCTGTGGAAAGGGACCTGGGGGTCCTGGTCAAGGGCCAATTGGACATGAGCCAGCAGTGCCCTGGAGCCAGGAGGCACATCCCTGTCCTGGGGGCACCAGGAGCAGCATCACCGGCCGGGCCAGGGAGGGGATTGTCCCACTCTGCTCTGGGCTGGGATAGCCTCACCTCAAGTGCTGGGGCAGTTTTGGGTGCCACAATATAAGAAAGATCTAAAGCTATTAGGGAATGTCCAAAGGAGGGCCACCAGGATGGTGAAGGGCCTGGAGAGGAAGCTACACGAGGAGTGGCTGAAGGCCCTTGGTCTGTTCACTATTGGAGAAGAGGAGACTGAGGTTAGAGCTCACAGCAGTTCTACAGCCTGCTCACCTGGGGAAGAGGAGGGGCAAGCACTGATCTCTGCTGTGTGTGACCAGAGGTAGGACCTGAGGGAACGGCTAGAGCTGCGTCAAGGGAGGGTTAGGGTGGATATCAGGAAAAAGGTTCTTCCCCCAGAGGGTGGTGGGGCACTGAACAAGCTCCCCAGGGAATCGTTACAGCACTGAGCCTGACAGAACTCAAGGTGTTTTTGGACAACACTCCCAGGCCCAGGGTGGGATTGTTGGGGTATCCTGTGCAGGGTCAGGAGTTGGGCTCATGATCCTTGTGGGTCCCTTCCAACTCAGGATATTCTGTGATTCTGTGGCCATGTCAGCTGCAGGGAACTCTAACCTGGAATAAGCTGATTTTATGACAACAAAGCACAAATGGGTGGGTTACAAATTCCAGGACAAGGAGGCTGATCATATATCCTGAAAAGCTAATGATGATATGCAAGGAGATAGCCAGACATCCCACTGCCTGGTCAAGGTGAAGACAGGTAGGAAGGTGGGCACCTTCTTACTTGAAACTAAAACCCAGGCAAAACTGATCTCTGCTTAGGTTTGGTTACAAGCACGAATCTCAGGTTGGGTTCATCAAAGTTCCAGGACAGGAGCTGAGTATTGAGTGAAATGAGCGCTCAGATTTCCAGCAGGTCCAAGTCACGTTTAGACTCAAGCTCAGCTCTCAGGCTGAGGATGTATGGTTGCAGAAAGGAAGGTGATAAACCTAAGTGGTTTTAACTGGAAACCATTCCAAACTAAGATCTGGAAAAGTGCTGCTTTCTATTCTCTGGTTATATGAAGAATAAAATGGCTGGCTAAAATTTGCTGGTGTCAAAGCAAAAAAATAGGGTTTTCTAATAGAGCTGCTTAAAAGTGGGGTCCTGCACAGTTTTCCTGTGCCTTTCCTCAGATTTTGGATCCGTGTTCAAGCTTTTGTCAGCATGCACTGGAAACTGGAGGGGAATTCTGATTTGGTTTGTTTTGTGGGCATTGTTATGTTGGGATTTTTTTGGCTTGTGTTTCCAAATTGGGAAATTACATCAACATTTGCATTTTTTATTCTTGTTTTAGCCCGTTCTCAGGCTCACCTTCAAAACAAGGGCTTGAGACCCTACGTGTATTTCAAACCTAATCTTTTTTCTTCACTGGAGTTGATTTCACTTTTTATTTTCTCTGATTGAAAGAGGAAAAACAGAACAGATGTCATTTTAACAAACTCTTCTTAACCACATGTACCTAGACAGATAAGGGCTAAGCAAGGACCATGTAGGTCTGGTTCTGTCAGGATTAAAGCCTCCAGGAGGGCAAACACAGGAGGCAGCGTGCCAGGGGTGCTCATGCTGTGTCTTACCCTGTTTATAGGTTTGTGTCAGGTCGGATGTTGATATCTGTGTGTCTAGGAACTGAAATAATAAATTGAGTCAAGAGTGCCCCCCGAAAGAGATCAGCATGAATCCACCTCTTCACTGTGTCCTGCTGCATAACATGGTATTATCAGCATAACAGGGATGTTTATCTGTGTCCAGGTACTGCTGCTCCCTTTTCCTCTTTCACCTGGGGTCAGTCTCTACAGCCAACCTCACCAGGATTTTAAGGGCTTTAAAACATCCCTACAAACTCTGCAGGACTGCTCTTGGTGTGAACAGTGCAGAATGCTTCTGCTCTGGACCTCATCTGGACCTCCACCAACAAGCCAATGCTCAGGTTGCTCTTGCTCTGCTCCTCATCTCGTGTGGTTTAAAAACACTTTGCTGTTCTCTCAGGCACCTTCCTGCTCCCTTCTTGTCTGCTTGGTGTGCCTGCTGCTGTGCCAGTATTGTGTTCTCCATGTCTGCAAGCCCATTTCTGTGCACACCAGACCAAGAAGGTTCCCCAGTGCCACACCTGAATGGACAGAGCCTCCCCATCAGCCCCACTCCCACCCACTCTGCAGATTTGGGCTGGTGCTTCCTGCCAGCAGAAGGCAAACTGTGGCACAGGAGAACATCTGAATCACAGAATCACAGAATCATTCAGGTTGGAAAAGACTCCTGAGATCAAGTCCAACCTGTGACCAAACACCACCTTGTCAACCAGATCATGGCACCCAGTGCCATGTCCAGTCTTTTCTTAAACACTTCCAGGGATGGGGACTTCACCACCACCCTGGGCAGCCCCTTCCAATGTTTAATCACCCTTTCAGTGAAGGAATTCTTCCTGATGTCCAACCTGAACCTCCCCTGGTGCAACTTGAGGCCGTTTCCTCTCATCCTGTCCCTTGTTCCCTGGGAGCAGAGCCCGACTCCCCCTGGCTGCCCTCTCCTGTCAGGGAGCTGTGGAGAGCCAGAAGGTCCCCCCTGAGCCTCTTTTTCTCCAGGCTGAGCCCTTCCGCCTCCCTCAACTGTTCCTCATAAGACTTGTGCTCCAGCCCCTTCCCTAGCTCTGTTCCGTTCTCTGGACACGCTCTAGCCCCTCAATGTCCATTTTGCAGTGAGGGTCCCAGAACTGGACACAGGATTTGAGGTGAGGCCTCACCAGTGCCGAGTACAGGGGGACAATCATTGCTCTGATCCTGCTGGCCACACCATTGCCGATCCCAGCCATGTGCCATTGGCCTTCTTGCCCATATGTTGGTCCACATTCAGCCACTGTCACCAACACCCCCAGGTCCTTTCCCTTTCCAGCCATTCTGCCCCAGCCTGGAGCACTGCAGGAAGCTGTTGGGGTCAAAGTGCAGGACCAAGCTCTTGGCCTGGTTGAACCTCAAGTCCCTCCTTATGACCACAGCAGTCTAATTGTCTCCTATCTTTGAGGCCTTTGCCTCCTGGAAACAGTGGATAAAGAAAGATCCCTTGCTAAGGCAACACCTTTGGCCATACAGGAAACTCTGTCTGAGCGTCCATCGTCTGTGAGGCCAGCCAGCACTGCTCTGGAAGGCAGCCTGCAAAAGGCTGTGTCCTCTGGGAACAGAGTCCACCCACTGAAACCACCCCCAGACAGTCAGTCTTGTGTTATCCTCAGCTGGCACTCCTTTGCCATGCAACCTAAGGGCTTTTCTTCCATGCCTCCAAATCCAGCGCTGGTTTAGGTTACAATGTAAGATGTAACCAAAAGTATGTATTCTATCATCATCTTCATAAACTGGTAAAAACAGGTGGGGCAGTGTTGCCTATCTTCTTCACAACTCATCTCTGATAACTCTGGGGGATATCTTCTGTTAGTGGGCCATTGAGTCTCACTGCATGACTGATAAAATTACATAATCCCATTGTGAGATGCTCCGCACAGGAGAAGGAACCAAGCATTCCTACCTGGATGTAATCTAAGGTTTGGAACACCATGGGCAGCCTTATCTGCTGGATTCCCAGAGGACAAGAGCTCCATAACCACCACTAGACCTTCAGAGAAGACCAGACCCTTCTACAGGATCACTGCTTCAACAGAACCACATCTATCACTTCAAGAGGACTGCAGCCACCATTTAAGCGGACCAACAGGGTGTCAGGTCTGACTTGGGATCTCCCATTGGTTTGTTTTCAAACTAGCACAAGGGCTGGCTATAATTCATGCAATGCTGCTCCAATTTCTTTCCCTAATTCCTGTTTTCCCCAGGGGTTGCTCCCTGTAAATAGGCTTCCTTCAGCAATGATAGCACAAGGTGTAAATTTACCACCTTCTTTACGAGCCCCTCCTGCCCTTCCAATTTTTTTATGCTGTTCTGGTCTTTCTGTGCTTACCTAGGTAACACCTTTTCAGAATCCATCCCCTTTCAACTCTAAATTGCTTCCCCTTTCCTTGTGCCTCCCCATTTTGCACTTAATTTTTTGGCTTTTCTAATTAATCTCCCTGCAATGCTGAGATGCTAATAAAATCAGAGGGAGAAAGGATTTTTTTGGGAGCCAGAGCTTGCTTGAAAGCTAATAACCTTGCTAAAGCAGATTTACGAGATGCTAGGTGCAGCCTTGCTCTGTGTGCAAACCTTGACTCAGCACATATGCAAACAGGCTCCAAAAATAGCTTGCACTTTCCCAATTCACATGTGATGCATGTGCCATAATTCTGCACTGTGCTTTCCAAAAATAGCACTCACACGCCATTGGCTGGTCTAAATCCGTGGACATTTAGCTTTTTCAACCCAGGCATCAAAGCACGCGGCTGCACAGCTTTTTCATAGAGGGATTTTTCTCCTGGGCACCTCCCCCTCTATTCACAAAAATAAAGAGATTTATCCCCTCCCATGTGCAACTGCTTAAGATCCCCGTGGCAACTGCACAAACCCCTCGTGAGGAGAAGTGACATTAGGTGTCGGCTCGGAGGTATTTTTAGCTTCTTACCATGCTCTCTAGCAGCTGGAAACGAAGAGGTAACCCGTTACCTTGAAGCCAGCCAATTCCCCTGGAACAGCAGCAAGGGCTGTGCAGAGCAGCAACCCAGAAACCACAGCCTGACAAGCAGGGCTTGTTGTGCACATGGATCTGAACAAGGAGCTCGGTTAGAGACTGAATGAAAGGCTTCTCTCCTGTATTTCAGGGGTAGAGACTGAATGGAAGGCTTCTCTCCTGTATTTCAGGGATAGAGACTGAATGAAAGGCTTCTCTCCTGTATTTCAGGGGAGCAGGTGAGTTTCTGGGATAGGACTGAAAAGGCAGAGCACTGATCTGATCAGTGGGATCAAGGCCAGGGTGGATGGGGCTCTGAGCAACCTGGGCTAGTGTAAGGTGTCCCTTCCCATAGGAGGAGGGTGGAACAAGATGAACTTCAATGCCTTTCCAACCCAGACCATTCTATGATTCTGTGATGGCCATTTCTTTGGAATAAAGCAGCTAGGAAGCTGGGGAGTAGCAGCTGTGCCAGTGCCATCCCTTAGGGATGGCCCTGAACCCACACCCTGGTGCTGCCATGTTTGCACAGTACAGCACAACTCCAGGGCACTATGGATCCAGGGATGCCTCACAGGTTTCCACCTACACTTCAAATCTTGGTTACACACCCACTGTGGTACAGGCACAGGAACAGGACACAGCAAGAGTCTACACCCCGTGGAGGGACACTGCAAATTCCTTTGAGGACTTCTGTTGCTAAAGCAAATACGGCGCAGCCACATAGCGAAAATGCATAAAGTGTCCATTCAAATGCAGCGCAAAATGTACAAGAATAACTCTGTCCCACCAGGCCTTATGTCAGAGCAGGTGCTGTTCTTCCTGCAGCTGTGGTGAGCAGCTCCCATGTTTGCTATCTATAGTGCAGCAGAAATGTGAAGAACATCCGTACCTTGTTTCCAGTGGTGCTGCTGGATGATCCAACACTGCATTAATCCCATATCAGTGGTCATTAGTTGTGCAACCGCAGCCTGAGGGGAGAAGACAAGACAGATGTGATACGTGAGTCTTATCAATTGGCAGATAAGGTCTTCAAGTGCCTGTAGTGGTAAGAACAGGTCTGAAGCAAAGGACAGCATACATTCTTGAGGCTGTGCTGTGCAGGGCTAAGGGCTGGCCTCGGTGATCCTTGTAGGTCCCTTCCAGCTCAGGAGGTTCTACAATTCTATATTCTGTGATCTATCAGGCTGATAACACCGATACGTCCTCCAAGCCTGAGGAAAGGAATTTAACCTGCAGAAAATCCAGGGACTGAGAGACAGCCTGGGCCAAACTCATTTGGGATCAATACTGCAAGGTGCCAAGTACTTACTGACAGCACACCACACCTCCTTTCCCTTATCTAAATAGCCTGCTACACCACTACCTTGCTTATCAGGTCCTGCTTTATACTTCTTGAACTCCAGCAGCTTTGCTCCTAAANCTTCAGCAATGATAGCACAAGGTGTAAATTTACCACCTTCTTTACGAGCCCCTCCTGCCCTTCCAATTTTTTTATGCTGTTCTGGTCTTTCTGTGCTTACCTAGGTAACACCTTTTCAGAATCCATCCCCTTTCAACTCTAAATTGCTTCCCCTTTCCTTGTGCCTCCCCATTTTGCACTTAATTTTTTGGCTTTTCTAATTAATCTCCCTGCAATGCTGAGATGCTAATAAAATCAGAGGGAGAAAGGATTTTTTTGGGAGCCAGAGCTTGCTTGAAAGCTAATAACCTTGCTAAAGCAGATTTACGAGATGCTAGGTGCAGCCTTGCTCTGTGTGCAAACCTTGACTCAGCACATATGCAAACAGGCTCCAAAAATAGCTTGCACTTTCCCAATTCACATGTGATGCATGTGCCATAATTCTGCACTGTGCTTTCCAAAAATAGCACTCACACGCCATTGGCTGGTCTAAATCCGTGGACATTTAGCTTTTTCAACCCAGGCATCAAAGCACGCGGCTGCACAGCTTTTTCATAGAGGGATTTTTCTCCTGGGCACCTCCCCCTCTATTCACAAAAATAAAGAGATTTATCCCCTCCCATGTGCAACTGCTTAAGATCCCCGTGGCAACTGCACAAACCCCTCGTGAGGAGAAGTGACATTAGGTGTCGGCTCGGAGGTATTTTTAGCTTCTTACCATGCTCTCTAGCAGCTGGAAACGAAGAGGTAACCCGTTACCTTGAAGCCAGCCAATTCCCCTGGAACAGCAGCAAGGGCTGTGCAGAGCAGCAACCCAGAAACCACAGCCTGACAAGCAGGGCTTGTTGTGCACATGGATCTGAACAAGGAGCTCGGTTAGAGACTGAATGAAAGTCTTCTCTCCTGTATTTCAGGGGTAGAGACTGAATGGAAGGCTTCTCTCCTGTATTTCAGGGATAGAGACTGAATGAAAGGCTTCTCTCCTGTATTTCAGGGGAGCAGGTGAGTTTCTGGGATAGGACTGAAAAGGCAGAGCACTGATCTGATCAGTGGGATCAAGGCCAGGGTGGATGGGGCTCTGAGCAACCTGGGCTAGTGTAAGGTGTCCCTTCCCATAGGAGGAGGGTGGAACAAGATGAACTTCAATGCCTTTCCAACCCAGACCATTCTATGATTCTGTGATGGCCATTTCTTTGGAATAAAGCAGCTAGGAAGCTGGGGAGTAGCAGCTGTGCCAGTGCCATCCCTTAGGGATGGCCCTGAACCCACACCCTGGTGCTGCCATGTTTGCACAGTACAGCACAACTCCAGGGCACTATGGATCCAGGGATGCCTCACAGGTTTCCACCTACACTTCAAATCTTGGTTACACACCCACTGTGGTACAGGCACAGGAACCGGACACAGCAAGAGTCTACACCCCGTGGAGGGACACTGCAAATTCCTTTGAGGACTTCTGTTGCTAAAGCAAATACGGCGCAGCCACATAGCGAAAATGCATAAAGTGTCCATTCAAATGCAGCGCAAAATGTACAAGAATAACTCTGTCCCACCAGGCCTTATGTCAGAGCAGGTGCTGTTCTTCCTGCAGCTGTGGTGAGCAGCTCCCATGTTTGCTATCTATAGTGCAGCAGAAATGTGAAGAACATCCGTACCTTGTTTCCAGTGGTGCTGCTGGATGATCCAACACTGCATTAATCCCATATCAGTGGTCATTAGTTGTGCAACCGCAGCCTGAGGGGAGAAGACAAGACAGATGTGATACGTGAGTCTTATCAATTGGCAGATAAGGTCTTCAAGTGCCTGTAGTGGTAAGAACAGGTCTGAAGCAAAGGACAGCATACATTCTTGAGGCTGTGCTGTGCAGGGCTAAGGGCTGGCCTCGGTGATCCTTGTAGGTCCCTTCCAGCTCAGGAGGTTCTACAATTCTATATTCTGTGATCTATCAGGCTGATAACACCGATACGTCCTCCAAGCCTGAGGAAAGGAATTTAACCTGCAGAAAATCCAGGGACTGAGAGACAGCCTGGGCCAAACTCATTTGGGATCAATACTGCAAGGTGCCAAGTACTTACTGACAGCACACCACACCTCCTTTCCCTTATCTAAATAGCCTGCTACACCACTACCTTGCTTATCAGGTCCTGCTTTATACTTCTTGAACTCCAGCAGATTTGCTCCTAAAATATACCAGCACACAAATATGCTGGCATGACTCAGCGGTGGTAACATCAGTGGGGTTTTTTTTGTGTAGCAGGAATGTTTAAAGATAAAAATTGATGCAGCAACTCTAGGGGCAGAGAGAGAAGTCAAGGAACTGGCAGCTCAAATCCCATTACCTGTGAGTTTCTTTGCAAGCAGTCACAGCCTCTGACCAAGTGCCTTTCACACCTGCTTCAGCTCATGTGGAGGTGCTTAACCCTTACAAACAGGTACTGAAGGGGAAACTTCTTGAGGGTTTGCAGCTTTTCTTCTGTTCAGCCATCTTCACTACAACACCAGTAACTAACACTGCATTATTCCCCAGAAAAATACAGGGAATTTTTACTGGAAAGGACTTGGGGGTGCCGTTGTGTGAGAGCTGGCCCTGCCCCAGCCGTGTGCCCTGGGACCCAGAACCCCCCTGTGCTGGGCTAAGCCCCCATTGTAGGCAGTGGGGGAAGGGGGGGTGGATTCTGCCGCTCTGCCCTGCTCAGGTGAGGACACCCCTCCCCTCCCCTCCTCTCCCTGCAGAGCTGCCTCCAGCCCTTGGCACCCAGCACAGGAAGGACATGGAGCTGCTGGAGCCGGTCCAGAGGAGGGACACCAAGGGGATCAGAGGGATGGAACAGCTCTGCTGTGAGGAAAGGCTGAGGGAATGGGGATTGTTCTGCCTGGAGAAGAAAAGCTTTGAGGTGTCCTTATTGCGGCCTTGCAGTACCTGAAGAGAGCCCACAGGAAAGCTGGAGAGAGACTCTTGACAAGGGCCTGGAGTGGCAGGACAAGAGGGAATGGGTTCACACTGACAGAGAGCAGGTTTAGATTGGATATGAGAAAAAATTGTTCTCTGTGAAGGTGGTGAGGCCCTGGCACAGGTTGCCCCGAGAAGCTGTGGCTGCCCCATCCCTGGAAGTGTTCAAGGCCAGGATGGATGAAGGCCCAAACAGCCTGGTCTGGTGGAAGGTGTCCCTGCCCATGCCAGGGGGCTTGGATACAGATGATCTTTAAGATCCTTTCCAACCCAGCCATTCTATGATTTAATGATTCCTATCCCTCCTGTCCCAACCCTTCAGCTCCCATCAGATGTTCAGATTCCTACAAGCCACTCCTTTGGGAAAGCAGTGCTACAAACTGCTGATACCCAGTTTGAGGTGGAAGTACAGCAGTGACCTGGGGCTGCTGACTGGGCACGGGTCACAAAGGGTGTCTGAAAGGATATCGCTGAGATAGAGGCTCTGCTCCATTCCCCCATGAACAGAGTGGGTTCAGCTATTGCTGGAACACCTCCGCTGCTCAGTGGTGCAGACAGAGCCCACAGCCCCGCTGAGCTGGCACAGACTGTGGGCTAGAGCAGCGCAGAGGAGTTGGTGTGACAGACAGGCTGGCTCCTCCGCTCCTGGGTCACCGCGAAGCTCTGGGATGTCACCGTGCAGATGTGGGTGGGGACGTGAGCGTGCTCTCGGTTGCCATTCCCTCCAAGGAAAGGCAGCCTCATTTATACATAGTTCTGAATAAATTCCCTGCTAACTTCCCAGCCATCTGCTGTGGCAGTTGTACCTTCAGAGGCAGCCAACCAGCTCAGCTGCCAGCAGCGTGAAGCAGAACTGGTGCTTTCTCAGAGCATGGGGGCTGCTGACAACAGAACTTGAAGTCAGGCAGTTTTCCTGGGGGCTTCCAAATGGTTGTTCTTTGTCCAGTGGCATGAAATGTAAGAAGACTGTGAGGCACCTGCGATGAAATGCAAACCTAGGCAAAACTGCCCTGATTTGGTTACAAATGAGTCTCAGGTTAGGTTCATATAAGTTCAAAGGTCTCCTGGTGAACTTGAGATGGGCCTTTTGAGAACCAAAACTGGATGCTGGGAAATTTAGAGCCCTGAGGAACCCTGTGAAATCACAATATGAGTGAGGAGGTGACAAACAAAAAGACAGATTTGCGCAAGAGGAGGTGACTCTCCATTCAGGAGGGCTGAGTGCCCAGTCAACAGCCCCAGGTCACTGCTGTACTTCCACCTCAAACTGGGTATCAGCAGTGTGTAGCACTGCTTTCCCAAAGGAGTGGCTTGTAGGAATCTGAAAATCTGATGGGAGTTGAAGGGTTGGGACAGGAGGGATAGGAATCATTAAATCACAGAACAGCTGGGTTGGAAGGAACCTAAAAGATCATCCATTTCCAAATCCCCTGGCATGGGCAGGGACACCTTCCACTATCCCAGGTTGCTCAGAGCCCCATCCAACCTGGCCTTGGTCTCCTTGCTGCAGGATGTTGTGGATGGCAGTTGTTTACAAGGGTTCAGCTGGTCAAACTCATAGAAGAGAAATCCCTTGGAGGTTTATATTTGAAATAACTTCCACCAACCTGTGAAGCTTCTGGACATTTCATGGGTTCAGGGAATGACCTCAGAGCAAGAGCAGTACAAAGAGCCAATCCTGTGTACTATGCATTATTTCCTTGACCAACACTCAAGGTTCGAAGGTGCAAAAGTATTTACAAACTCAAATTTTACTAAACAAGGGAGTTTACGTTTCTATGCCTTTGTGATTCTGCAGAAGGGTGGCTCACCACCTCCCACGGAGACTTTTCCTCAGTCTTCCCATGACATTCACAGGAGCGGCTGATGGAGGAGGTGCTCCACATGTGTCTGTGGTCTGTAAAATCAGTGTTCAAAGGCACAGCTGAGCTAGTACAGCACAAGGAACAAATCTGGGTGGTCGAAGGGCAGGAATTGTCCTCTTGGGCAGTGTTGTCTGCAGCAGGAAGTATAGAAGAGACATTGGCTTAAACATCCATGAAAAGATTGAATACAGACATAATCTCTCACATTTGTGAGGGGATCAGAGCATGACATGGGCAAATACTACATTGAACTGATGTGTGATCATCCTCTGTAAGGCTGGCGGGGCCCTGGCACAGGTTTCCCAGAGAAACTGTGGCTGCCCCATCCCTGGAAGTGTTCCAGGCCAGGTTGGATGGGGCTCTGAACAGCCTGGGATAGTAGAAGGTGTCCCTGCCCACGCAAGGAGGTTGGAGCCACATGATCCTCAATGTCCCTTCCAAGCCAGGCCATTCTGTGATTTCTACGGAGCCACCAGAGCTCAGTGATAAATCTTGCTTCCCTTGCAGACAAATGTTCCCCCACATCAACTACTTTGACTGACGTGAGTGGAGCAGTGCCAGCTTACACCAGCAGTGCATCTGCTCCCACATCTTTACATAACTGTTCCTGAATTTTTCCCTTTTTTTTTTTTTTTCCCCCCTCCCCACAGGTGAAAAGAAGCTGTGATTATGCTGGATTCATTTGAGAAATTCCACCAAAATTCATGATACCGTGATGATTATTACCAATATTTGCTACTGTTCATATTTTAAGCCCTTTAAACTCTTCCCAATGTTTCTTTCAGACCTGGGCTGTTAAATTCATACCCAATATAAAAGGCAAGGAAAAAAAAAAGCTTTGTAAAAACATTAAACATGCTGCAAGACTTGGACCAAACCTGATTTACAGTCACTCTAGATAATCTAATAATGTACAGATCAGGTTCGTGCAGCAGTGAGCAATTTGACGGTCAGACCAACAGTGTTTCAGAAAAGGGGAAAGCCACGAGGCAAGCAAAAGGATGCTCTGTGGAAATGAAACACTTCACAGTGGGGCTCTGCTTGCAAAAGCATTTTTCACCTTCAACATTAATGTTTATCTGTTCTAAAGCATCACCTATGGTAAATGCCAAGCACATTTACTATAGGCATTGTGTTGACATCACCCTGGAGAAAATAACAATGGTTTGTCAGCCTGCAAAGTCTTTTTAAAAATAGACTACGAAGCCCCTGAGAAAACGACAGACTCTAAAAATAGGACTAGAGCTGAGGAAGGCTAAAAAACAACAAAAAAAAACCAAACAACTTTCCTGATGCTAAAGCTCAGGGTCAGCTGCAAAATGTGAGGTTCCTTCAAGGACACACAATGAATGCATTGCAGTGCTCTGCAATGAATGAAAGCTCCCTCTCTGAGCCTTTCCTGTGCTGCACCAGTCTCTCAATGAGGGGAAAAGTAGAGAAAAGACAGAATTTTAGCAAATTCAAGTAGGTACAATCTA
This sequence comes from Cnemophilus loriae, assembly GCA_013397755.1. Taxonomy (NCBI): domain Eukaryota; kingdom Metazoa; phylum Chordata; class Aves; order Passeriformes; family Corvidae; genus Cnemophilus; species Cnemophilus loriae. Next base: position 1,182,420 of record VZTF01005326.1, on the reverse strand, counting down.
GGGTTTCCCCTCCTTCCTACCCCTGACCAGCCCTTACATCTCACAGATAAAAACATCTCACAGAAATGGTGTGGATCTACCTTTGCTTCTCCCTCCACACACACCCCTGCCTCTGTTCTCCAGTGCCAAGGTTTCTTCTCACAAAAACAGATTTTGTGAGCACATCTTTGCTGCACTGGCACAGAGACAGACCTCAGGAGGCTGAGAAAATCATTGTAATAACCCAAATAATTGCAAGCAAGTGTCCTAGATTCTTGGTTATTCGTGATGCAGCAAGCCGGACATCCCCTTTTCAATTTTCATGCCCAAGTATTAGGATAAGGCATGAGGCTTCAGCAGGATTTTAGACCCTCCTTTTGGCCCACAACACTGGTAATTTTTAGGATCATTCTCTCATAGTTATGAAATAAAACCAGAGCCCTCCAGTGGCCAAAAGCACACCAGTAACCTTGCTGGAGGCTAACCAGAGATGGACTCCAAGTTAGCTGCCCTACTTTACCTTGGCATCGGCCAACAATCAGTATGGGAAGGGCTGGACAGCTGCAGTCAGTGGGATATACTGGGATAGACACCAGTGAGGACTGTGAGATCCCACGGGTTAAAATCCTGGCATCACTAGTGGAGAAGACACCAATGGAAACGGGGAGCCACTTCAAATGGCCATGGTCATGTGTTGGGAATAACCTGATTTCCCTTGGAGAGTTGCAGGGGAGGAAGGGGATAGCCTGAGTTTTTGACAGGAGTGCAATGGAAAGGCAAGCCACTGGTACAGCCATGGGTCAGACCCCCCCCAGAAATGCCACTCTGCCACCTTAGAGAACAGCTGTGAACCTCCAAGGAATTCTCTTCCTGTAAGGTAGGCACCAAATTCAGCCAAATGAAGTTGTGCCTGTGCTTTTGGCAGCTGAGGCAGTTACAAACAACTGCTTGGTGTAGATGTTTTGTTTTCTTGAGCAGTTGCCTAAATGCACTTGTTCTTTCTCTGGTTCTGTGTTACTTACCAAGGAGTCGGTTCAGCAGAAGCTGAGCATTGTGTGTGTGTGATTCCAAGTCTCAGGGTCTCCTAATGGTAGATTCTGAAGGTGTGACAGCAGTTTCCTTATGGGATTATCCTGTTCCTGTTACCCTCCTTGCCAGGTGCTCTCTGTTGCAAAAGAAAGCAGGTTTGCTTGTCTACGGTTTCCTTCCTTTAACTTCGATCACCCCAGTTCTGATTTTTTCTTCCCCCCAAAACCACAAGGAAAGTGAGTTACCTCTGGAGTCATGGAAATGCCATGCAGTCTCCTGATTGTCAGTGCTCTCCTCAAAGGGTGAGTACACACTGAGCAGCAGATCCAGGTTGCTCTGGGTTTCTGTAGCTGAGGAATGTCAAGGCAGAGTCCTCCCTCATAGGCGCCATTAACCTCGACCCTGCCCCAGATCTCTTTGCTCCTGGGGGAAACCCTCCAGAGGAACAGGAAACTTCACTAAGTGTGGAGCAAGAGCTCCCAGAGACAACACCAGTTCTTCTCTTCACCTGTACTTCCCAGCCCTGCAAACTGATAGCAAAGACAGCGTGACTTCACCTCCTGGGCCCACTGAGTGCCATTTATCTGCCTCTTCCCTTGCTGCTACTCGCCACCAACACCATTTCAAATTTGACAAAGATATCCCAAATTTTTCAATTGAAAAGCAGTCAAGCATCTCACTAGTCACTTGTTTCACGTTGCACCTGGAGTTTTTTCCCCACAAAGTTCTAGTCCCATTTCCCTGCCCACTCATAGGTGCCGACAGTAGAGGAGTGCTCCATTCCACAGAGCTTCCAGACACCAGGATGATATTCCCTGCTGGCACAGTGGGCTGGCACTTTTTGATGCCAGGGAGAAGATTAACCTTTCAGCCCATGTTAGATCTTCTCTCATGGACCTTCAAAATCAAGCTGAATGCAGAGATGCCAAAAAAACCCCAAAAAACCGGGACATTAAAAGTCTGAGCTGAATTATTTCCCAGAAATCTCAATATACTTAAAATAGCATGCAACCAAGGGGAAAACAATGGAAAATCATAGGAAAACCTCTAGAAATGCAGTTTTGCTGAGTTATGAGCCTGGCATGGCTTTCTGCAGATGAAAACACAAGAGCCAGAAGAAGGTTAGTAGGAAAAGTCACTTGTCCATTCTTTTCTTCTCCCCCACCACAGATACCTCAGTCCTCAGACATCAGTGAGCAAAAGTAAGGATTTTTTCCCCCCCAACAGCCATATCCACATATGGCATTAAAATTATCACTTCTATTCTGGGAGGGCTACCACAAAAGGAAAAAAAATATCTTTTACTCTACCACAATCCATCAGCAGAATGAAAGGAGTGTCTGCATTTGGAAGAACTCAAGGAAGCATTTGGCACAGTTCATAAAACAAAAGGAGAAGATCAAACAGGTGAGAAAGAAGAAGGAACTATGGAAGAAATTTTGAAAGACTACAAAGGTACAGCTGGAGAAACTTCCTGTGGGTGAAAAAGCACCACAATGGCCCAGAAAAAAACTGTTTAGGCGTGTTATATCCTGCTTTGAGGTCAAGCCAACAGGGAGGAGAAATGACCATAATTTAACCAAGAAAGCAATTAAAATGTCTTTAGATACCTTAAAACAAACTGTCTCCCTGCAAACCGGAGTTACTCTAGTTTTATACAGCAGAATTTACTACAATCTGAGACAATAAATCAGTGTTTTAAAAAGAACAGCTTGTTCACCCTGCTGGAGTCAGTCAATCCAGCTTAATGACTTGCAGGACACGAGCTTTAGAGGCTTCTGGCTGCATTATTCAACACTGATATACAGCCCTCGGAAGAGCAGAAACAGATCCTCATGCCTGCAGCATACAGATGATATCCAGGTGGGCAGGTACAACAACACTGAGGAACAAATAATCAGGAAATCCATGTCACCGGGACCAAGGGAAAAAGAGTGTCTGTCTGACCTTGGTTAGCAAGGAAGGTCACATTAATTTATAATCACAGTATCATGGAATGGTTTGGGCTGGAAGGGATCTTAAAGATCATCCAGTTCCAATCCCCTGCCATGGGCAGGGACACCTTCCACTATCCCAGGCTGCTCAGAGCCACATCCAGCCTGGCCTGGAACACTTCCAGGGATGGGGCAGCCACAGCTTCTCTGGGCAACATGTGCCAGGGCCTCACCACCCTTACAGGGGACAATTTCTTCCCAATATCTAATCTAACCTGCTCTCTGTCACTGTGAAGCCATTCCCCCTCGTCCTGTCACTCCAGGCCCTTGTCCATAGTCTCTCTCCATCCTTCCTGTGGGCTCTCTTCAGGGACTGGAAGGCCACAATGAGGTCACCCCAAACCTTCTCTTCTCCAGGCAGAACAATCCCAATTCCCTCAGGCTTTCCTCACAGCAGAGCTGCCCCATCCCTCTGATCATTTTGGTGTCCCTTCTCCAGACTGGCTCCAACAGCTCCATCCCAGAACACAGCCTTTTGGTCTGGGATCCTCTTGCTGCATTCCTGACCACCCCGTGTGGAAAAAGTTATCTCCAGTCTCTGGGGGGAATTGTTCAGAGACATTTTTCCTGGCATGTATCCCATTCCCACTACTGCAGCCTTTAAAGGGAAGACACAGACTGGAAAGACAGCCCCAGAATCAACCCTGGACATTAGTCCTGCGTGTGTTGGATGGGAATGCTGGAGAGTAACTTTACCAAGACAGAGCTCTGCCATAGGTCTTAAGAGGAGCACAAATTCTTTGATTAGCAGCAAAGAACTCTGCATTGCTCTAATTGCCAGATTAAGCACTTTTGTCAGTTTAACCATCCCCAAAAGATGCAGATCAGACTGTAACAGGCTAACCATCCCCATCATGGTCCTCTCGAACTGAGACCCTGCTGAGCTGGAAATGTTACTAGAGGTCAGAGAGGAATTTTTTCCCTGCATCCACCCCAATAGGAGGATTTGTGGTGACACTGTCAGACTCAGCAGCAGCACTGCTGGTACGTTTGACGTAGCCAAGCTTGGCCAAGGTAAGAAAATGCTTTAAGCCCTTCTTGGCCTGAATTTTAGAGTCAGATAGTAGTGGTTTCTTGTTAGTTCCTTGAGAAGTCCATCACAGCATTGGACTCTGCCCTGTCTGAAATGGTTTGCTTTTTCTGGAGAAGTTAGACAACACCTGGATGCCCACATGAGGCCCCCATTGCAATTCACTTCAGAAGCGAGTCCTTCAGTGAATGTTGTGGGTTTTCTCTGCTCTCTCTGACTCTGCAATGTTAACTGGAATCAAGACCACTTCTCTGGCTTGCACCAGATCCCAGCTATCCAACCGGAACAAAATTTAGATATGTCCCACCGGCACCTTCTCTCTAAGCCTCTCTATGTGTCCTTCTCTCTCCCATACCAGCTTTTCCAGGCTCTCTCACAACAGGATGTGGCTGCTCCATCAGTTCCACCTCCCAGGAACCAGCAACTTTCTGATGCAGAGAAAGCTGCAGCTTTTACATACAAGCAGCTCATCATCTCCATTTGCTGTCGCTCACTGTTTCAATTTTTGTGCATGTGATTCTATTCACTGAACTCCCACTGAAACTGAAAAGAAAGATTTTAGATGTGCCTAAACATCTACTCCCTTTATTCCTCCCAAAGACCGTTCCTTCTCCTAGCAATTGATTTCCAGGGAAGCAGAGATTAAGGAGCTGTTTCTTACGAGCTGGCAACGGTTTGGGTATCCTCTAGTGGCACGAAATGGGATTTCAGTCACTAAAACCTGGATATCTGTAAGATCTCCCACCCTTCCCATGCCAGCACATATCCTCCCTCCCCTGAATCTGCTTTGCTATGCTCCTTAGCATCCCCCACAATCCCAAATTCGGGCAAACTTAAGCTGTGGTAGCCACAAGAAAAGAAAAAAAGAGCCTTTTGACACCAGGTATATTAAGACACAAAGACTCTGTGCTCTCTTGCCATATACAAGCCTCAGCCACACTCATGTTTGAGAGTTTTAACAAGAATGTTTGTGTTCAAACAGCTGTGTGAGCGTGGGACCAAAGACTTGTCACACACCATAACAAAGGCATCTGCTGCCACTGCCCCAGGGAAAAGAGGCAGGTTCACCGTGGCAGCCAATGTCAGAGCAGGGCTTTGGTCACAGAATCAGAGAATCACAGAATCAGCTAAGTTGGAAAAGACCCTGGAGATCATCAGGTCCAACCTATGACCTAACAACACCTTATCAACTAAACCATGGCACAAATGCCACATGCAGTCTTTTCTTAAACACCCGGTCCATGGAGTCGTCCCATCCTCCACCGATAAGAGGAGTAAAGACTTTGGTGTAAAAGAAGCAGAAGAGCACCTGTTGTCAAATCTGTAAGCTACAGGCATGTCTATAAGATGGCATCATATCTAATCATGAAAAAGAGTTGACAGTATAACACTACTGTCGTTATTGTATTTTATTTTAATACATATCATCAAGATTAACAGTAATTTAAAAATTCTATGATGCCATGTGATAAAATACTTCTAGTTTGAACCATGGCACAAATGCCAGTTTTTAGTTTTTTTTTTAGTTTCTCTTTCAGAGAAACTTTAAGTGGCACTGGTCTGCCATGAGAAGCTTGGTGACAAATCATAGTAGCACAGCTCTTGGCCCTCTGCAGCTCTGTGCACTTCACACATGGAGAACATTCCCGCATTTCCTTGTCCACAGAGAGCTTTCAGTCATCCAAAAGCATCTGCTTTAGTGTTGGTAAAGTCAGCTCTGTAATAACCCAGGTTCCAGAGACTGAGTGGAAAAGGATAACCCTTCTTTAGCCTTTTTTTTTTTGCATTATCCTGTAACCTTTAAATTAGAACAGCACCTCTGCTATCGAATTCAACAGGAGGTTTCATACAGTTTTTTTATGAGACTCATTATCTGGGAAGTATATCTGCCATCAATTTTAAAGCCAGGAAAGATTGCTATGATCATATATTGTACTTAGAAAAGGGAACAGTGGAATCTCAACCTACTGGCAGAGCAGCCCTGTAATGGAGCTAGCACTTCTCCCACTGTCAGCCTTGCACCTTCCCTGTCCTCTAAACCTGAAAGTTGAAATCCAGTCTTTACTGGGTTAAAACTGTGTGGATGGCCGGGCCCAGGGAGTGGGGGTGAATGGAGTTACATCCAGCTAGTGGTTGGTGACCAGTGGTGTTCCCCAGGGCTCAGTGTTGCGGCCAGTTCTCTTTAAATGACAACCTAGGCAAGGGGATCGAGTGCACCCTCAGTCATTTCTCAGATGACACCAAGTTAGGTGGGAGTGTGGATCTGCTGGAGAGCAGGAAGGCCCTGCAGAGGGATCTGGACAGGCTGCATCCATGGGCCCAGGCCAGTGGGACGAGGGTCAACAAGGCCAAGGACCTGGTCCTGCCCTTGAGTCACAACAACCCCTGCAGCTCCAGGCTGGGGCAGAGGGGCTGGAAAACTGGGAAAGGCCCTGGGGGTGCTGGGGACAGTGGCTGGACAGTGGCCCAGGTGTGCCCAGGTGGGCAAGAGGCCAATGGCCCCTGGGCTGTGCCAGCCATGGTGTGGCAGCAGGGCCAGGNGATCTTCTGGCTCTCCATAACTCCCTGACAGGAGGGTGCAGCCAGGTGGAGGTCGGGCTCTGCTCCCAGGGAACAGGGACAGGATGAGAGGAAATGGCCTCAAGCTGCACCAGGAGAGGTTCAGGTTGGACATCAGGAAGGATTTCTTCATGGAAAGGGCTGTTAGACACTGGAACGGGCTGTCCAGGCAGGAGGTGGAGTCACTGTCCCTAGAGCTGTTCAAGAAAAGACTGGACATAGCACTCAGTACTTTGGGCTGGTTTATATGGTAGTATTTGGTCACAGGTTGGACTTGATGATCCTAAAGCTCTTTTCCAACCTGAATGATTTTGTTATTCAATGATTCTATGATTCTAAGGTACCCTAATGGAATAACCACCGCAGGCAAACACCCCACCACTTCCATCAGCAAAGGGAGAGGGAAGAACCTAGAGACTGTCCTACAGGCAGAGTCTGTAGGGGCAAGTATTTACACACCTGAAACAGCACTGCAGAGGGAAAGANAAATGGCCTCAAGCTGCACCAGGAGAGGTTCAGGTTGGACATCAGGAAGGATTTCTTCATGGAAAGGGCTGTTAGACACTGGAACGGGCTGTCCAGGCAGGAGGTGGAGTCACTGTCCCTAGAGCTGTTCAAGAAAAGACTGGACATAGCACTCAGTACTTTGGGCTGGTTTATATGGTAGTATTTGGTCACAGGTTGGACTTGATGATCCTAAAGCTCTTTTCCAACCTGAATGATTTTGTTATTCAATGATTCTATGATTCTAAGGTACCCTAATGGAATAACCACCGCAGGCAAACACCCCACCACTTCCATCAGCAAAGGGAGAGGGAAAAACCTAGAGACTGGCTTACAGGCAGAGTCTGTAGGGGCAAGTATTTACACACCTGAAACAGCACTGCACAGGGAAAGGAAAAAAAAAAAAAAACCAGGCATTGGAACAGCTCGTTCCTGAATGGATCCCGCGCCCTCTGCTGGAGCGCAATGCTCATCCCAGCTGAGCCAGGGCGGAGAGAACGGAATGCAGGTGTGCCATGGCAGGGCCAGAGCCGGGAACAGGCAGGGGCCGGCTAGAAGGGATAAAGCTCAAAGATATAATGCAATGTAAAGGCTATACGGGAGAGAAAAAGGAAGCACTAAACAATAGGTCATGAGGGGGGATCTTGCTCCCTCCAGGGTGCCCAGAGGGGGATGGATGGACAAAGGGATTTGGGGCTGTCTCAGCTCACTTCACAGCAAAGAGCAGACCCCAAAATTTGGACACTGCAGCAGAGGGGAATTTGGAATGTCAGGCTTACTAAAAACTTCATCAGAAATCTCTGGTATGCATGAGAATGGTGCCAATCTTTTCTCCAAACACAGGTCAAATCAGTGGTGTGGGTGAAGGGTACTGCCTGCACAGCCTCTGGGGAGGGTTCCACCTCCACCTGTGCTGCTCAACTCACTGCAGCCCCTTTTCCCAGGAAGTTTCATGGACTCCTCCGATGTCCCAACACCACCATGGTGCAGCCAATGTAAGGCAAGCTATCCTTGAAAATTTCTCCAGTCCTCTGGTTTCAGGGAGACTCAGAGGAAGAGTAGATTACAGATGCTGGAATGGCCATCCCCACTTCTGGGGATGCACAGGGCAAGGTGTCACTGAGACTAGGCCCTTTACAGCACAGTGTATTTGTACCTCTGACTCTCGGTGCTGCCTCCAGTCTGGAACTGCAGCTTGATCAGGGGTGCGTGGTATGGATGAAAAGTCCTGGGAACTTTCTTCCCTCCTTCTGTGATGCTCAGGTTTGATTCCTATGTGGACATATAAACTAATGGCAGGACTGTATCGGGTGTACAGAGCAATCAGAAGACACAAAGTGAGCAGCTGCAGGAGGCGAACAGCACCTGCTTGATTTGGAAGAAGCTACAGCTACACATCTCTATATAACGAAGAAGTTTAGGATAAGAGGTGACTTCCTGAAACACAGCATTGAAACATACTGGAAAGGGTGAATTTTTCTAATAATAAACAAGGAAATTATTCCCCTATGACTATGCAAATTGCTACTCAGGAAATGGCCTGGGCTACTGAGAGCTGTTAATGCACACAAAATCGATACCCAGGCAGTTTGTCTGCTCCACTCAAAGGCAAACACAGCAGCCACACCAGCTTGGATTGGTCTAGGGGGATGGAATATTATTTCCCCCTTTGAAAAGAGAAAGAGTGTGCTGTGCAGACCTGATGGTGTCACCAAGAACCTCAACACTTCACTTTGATTCTTTGGACATGGTAATGGATGAACACAAATTTGGCCAGGTCACAAAGAGAAATAGACACAGGGTTCTTACATTTCTCTGGTGAGAACTTCACCTCTCCCTTATTTAGAGCTTCAGACTCTCACTCTTGTGACTACTTGCTCCTTTTCCAGGAGTGGATGTCTGCTGCCTGCAATAAATTTGAAAATTAGGGATGAACTTTACACAGTGCAGCCAATGTCCTTCAAGCTATGGTTCAAGACCCTTTAAGGGTCTGTGGACAAGTTTTAAGGAGTCCATAAAGGTCACTAAGAAAAAATAGTTGGTTGTCAGCAAGCTGGTATTTACTGTACTGCTATTCTCATCCCCAGCAACAATATCTAGAATAACTGCAAATAAAAGACTGGGAAACAGTTATCTTACTCCATCAGAGCTTGGGAAAGGTCAGATCTAGATCTCTCCAAAGGGTCAAAGCTATATAGCACCAGTTAATACCATTTACTGTAGAAGTTGAAATTATTTTGATCTAGGTATGTTTCCTGTTTCTACCAATCTTCTGCATGAATATCAAAGTCTGAGGAATGACCACAAGCAGACACCTAAACCCAGATGCCCACTGTTTCCCATTTTTAACCATCCCAGGATCTTCTCTTTTGATCCTATGACTGGAGATTTCCCTCTAAAGACTTCTAACCTAATCAAGGAGACTCACCATTACCACTGTGCTTGTTTAGCCCTCCAAAGAAATCAGTTTCCTAAAGCAAAACCTTCCGTAACAGAAATAGTGGTGACTTTTATGAAGGACATTTTTTGTATTTATCAGGCATTCAGTGATTCAATTCTTTGTTATACAATTAATTGGCCTACTACAGAAGTGAAATTTACCAGCCTGCAGTACCTTAGATACACTTGAGGAAACTGTTTTAAAGAAAGGCACCACCCTTGCTACTCTGCAGACTTCAGGCAGCAACGGAGAATTAAGTGAATTAAGTGCTGTAAGTAATTCCACTATTTCCCTTGAAAGTCATGAGTGATCATCACTCAGTTCTGATGATCTGTCAGCATTCAATCTGTCTGCAACACAGTTTCTGCCACAGTTATTTAATAGAAGAGATGCAACTCTGTCTTTGATTTCATTTCTTCTAATTCAATGACTCCCCAAATTGTATTCTCTACTGGGATTGCTAATTCACTTCTAGGAAAATCATTTTAACAGACCAATTACAACAGCAAATACAAATGCTGAACTCAAAATTAATACATTTATACTCCTCCCTGCTGCTCCTTCTTCCTGACATTTCTTTTATACCTGTATTGCCACAAATGCAGTTTAATACCTTGCGGGCCTTTATGGCAGATGCAGCTCAATTGGTCAGCCTTGCACAGTTTATGCCTTCGTAATTCACCCTCCAAAAACCTTCTCCCAAACTTACCCTTAGCCTGATTGGATAAAAAAGCCCTCTTTGTCCCATCTGCAGTAAGTCAGACTGAAGAGGGTGTCACAGAATTTAACACCACACAAGGGACTGAGAAAATGTATGAGGACAGATTCCTGGGGCTCACAGACACAGCCCTGGAGTGGCCTCACCTTTTTCTGGGACTCCCTAAATCCCAGATTTCAGAAGGAAGCCATGTAATGAGTATTTACAAGAGTGGAGGTCAGGGCTGTGCTTGCAGCCTGATTAGAAATGCCTTTATCTCCATCACCCAGTTACAGTTCTGATAAGTGACCACCTGCAACAGCCTGAGACAGGTGAGATGACCACTCCTCCCTTCAGATCTTTGCTACCTGCTAGGTAAAAAAGACATTTTCATAGGAAATTTTTTTTTAAATAGAAGCATTTTAAGTTTTACTTTGTAAATACAAAAGGGGGACAGGTGGTGATGATAGGGAGATAAAGGGGTTTGCATCATTGTAACCCAAATCTGATCAATTTTTTGGGGGGTGAAAAGATTATTTATGTGATATTGCCTGGACATTATGCATCCACCTGTCAAATGTTTTGGCAGTTGTAAGCAATCTCAATTCTACACATGCTGCTGCAGGTTTGGAGCAGTGCTGATGCAGGCTTGCAGTGATGGGGTCTGTAATGACGGGATCCAAAACACAGCTCCTTGGTGGCATTTGTGCCACTCACTTTAATGTAGAGTGTTTTGGGACAGCAACGTCCCTCCAGATGAGGAGTCAAGAATCATCTGGGCTGGATGAAGAACGGAAAGAGATGAAGTAAGGAAGTGTGGTTTGAAATGTGGCAGCTGAGAGAACAAAAGACTTTGTAAGACAAACAAAAGATGTGGGTTAACTCAAATGTGCAAGTGGGAGGGTCCAGGGCTCAGGAATTAGAGGAACTGAGGGCTTTGGGTGAGTGACAGGGAGCAGACAAGCACGTGTACTCACCAGTAACAACAGTGCCACAGTGGCAGGGGAGAAGAAAACAAATCTGTGTGGGAACCACTGCCCTTCTGCAAGGCACAGACTCCTCCTGCATTCAGTGGGGAAACAGGGCTTTTTCCTTGACTCTTGTCTCCTTGCCCTCTTCCAGTGTGACTGTGAGGCAGACACCTGGATAAATACCATGTACATGGGCTTACCTTTGTGGCTCCCGAGTCCAGAAGCAAGCAAAAGCTGAGTGAGGAGTAATTTGGAGATTGCCATTGAGCATTCCCACATGCAGTGACCACGATGGAGCAGGACAGGTCTCATGGAAGGTGGTAACACTCTGGGGAGTGCCCAAGTTGGCTCTGTTTTTTATTGGTATCCAACAAGAGACAGAATCTGGGAGATGGAAGAGCACCTTCAAAAACACCTTTCCTTGAGCAAGGGCTGGAATGGAGTCAGACACATCCCTTACCAGCACTACACTGATCTCAAGCCAGAAGGTCACTTCAACTTGATGGCAGGCAGAGTTGTCACACAACAGAGGGACTACCCCTGCAGGACCAGCAGGGGGACATGCCAAATTATCTTCACGTCTTTCCCTATGGCAGGAATTCAGTGCAGCAGTGCAGCACTGCAGCATCCACCTCTGAGGAAGAGAAGGTGAAATACTGCAAGGGGACGTGGACTGTCCTAAGAAAGCTGCAGAGCTGTATTAACTCCACATCAAACATTTCGTATGAACACAGTGAAGTCCAAGAGGGCAACCAGCCTTTTTGACATAAAAAAAAACCCCACACAACACTTTAAAAAATACTGATTTTATTCACGTCTAGCCTATTCAACAGTGAATCACACTGGTAGGAACAACCACAAATATCAAGTTACAAGGTTTCATCAGGTTCTCACCTGTGCAACGCTGGATTTGAGTCAAGCACGTACTATGGCACCACGACTAATGACAACGACTGCTGTTCAAAGCCCACTTGAGTCCCATCTCCCTGGCCCACTTCCAAGCCCAATAACCTCATCTCCCACCGTGTGTGAGATTGTCTGCAGAGTACTTGTGTTCTCAAAGCCTGAATGCAGCAAACATCCTGAAGCACATGCTCCAGCTAAAAATTCACAATACCTCACAATCTTTATTTGAAAGGCTTAAAGTTTTCAGTGAAACAAACAAACAAGAAAAACCCCTACCACCAACAATTTCTCAGAAATGTTGGACCTGACCTGCATAAATCAGCTCCAGTAAGGGAGCTAGAATTACTTATTACACATGATCTGGCCTGCAAATTCCATCTGTTTTCCTTGGAATGATGCATCAGAGCAAGGTTTCACACCAAAAGCAAAGCACCCCTGTCAATATCATCCCTGATGATGGTATGGGTACACAGTATGGCCCAAGGTCTCTGCCCCATGGATTTCCCCAGGATATTCACACTTTTCCAAAAGTAGCCTGCACCTATGCTGACTCTGAAGACAACTACCCTTGCAAGAAGGGTCCATGGCAGCTCTGGTCACTCATGGTCAGCCACATGGCCTTGACACACATCAGGATACAGGGACTCAGAGAATTCCCACAGCTGGCCTGCACTGAGAGATAGAGTAGTTCCCCGGGGAATGTGGAGTGCATACTGCCTCCCAAGGACTACAGGCTCACATCCACATCCAGCACTACTCAGAAGGGCTGCACCAGAAGCAGCCTCCAGTCTGGCAGCTCAGGGTTTCTCTAAGCCCAGTCCTACTAAGCCTGTGGGAGCCACAGGTAGTCAGGAAGCTCCTCAGAGATCCAGACCCTCAGCCAGCAGCCACAAGGAGGTACTGCAGTCCCAGAGCTGCCAAATCAGAGAGAGCTGCCTTCTACCTCTTTTACCTCATACACTGACACTGAAAACTGCCAGACAGACTAAAAGTCGCTCAGGAAGATACAGAGGGTGTTATTGATAAAGAGTTCTAAAAAGCTGGATGCCCAGCATCCATCAAACCACCTTCTGAAAGTCCCAGTTGCTAGATTTAACTCCACTCTTCCTCTCAGGCTCTCCCTTTCCAGAATCAACTCTTCCTACCCCCCCTCCCACTCTCCTGTGCAAAGAGCTAGCAACACACACAGGCTGGATCCACATGTGGTCATGGGAACTTGGCTGCATGGCTGACCTTTGCCGCTGCCAAAAGGAGGGAATTCCAAGCCAGTGCACCCCTCTCTGCCCTTCACTTTTCAGAGCTAATTGGGTTTTCTATCACTTTCAGCACGGCACGGCGTGGATTTGTGGAGCTTGAAAAGCAGCAGAGGTTTTTATCACAATGGTGCAACGGGAGAAGACTTCAGAGCATTTTCTGGGAACGCCGTGTATGATTATATTACAATTGCAGAATTGTCTGGCTATTGTGTCTCCTAAGTCACACGAAAGACTACAAACAGTGCTATTTCAGTGAAACTCTCTACGACCACTGAAAATAAGTCACTAACTCTGTTAGAGCAGGCAATGGACTCACGTGTTCACAAGAACTGACTGCACAGATGCTAAAGCCAGACGCTTTGTAGGTAAATGAGAAACACCTCTAGTTTGGGCCCATCCCTTAGATAGCAGGTATTTTGCATGAAAAGGATGATTACTACTTGTAGAGCTATGTGAAACTTCTACCATTTTATCTGAGTTATGAAAGCACAGCTTTGAAAAGCATAGTAATCCAAGGCCAAAAAGACAGGCAGACAAATGGACAGACTTCGGCCACTTGTTTGATTTTCTTAGAGAGAGCTCTGTGGTCTTCTAAGGGCTGACCTTATGCATTTGCCAGGTCTGGATGTTCCACTTGAAAAAAAGGCTTAAAGGAAGTTTCAACAGCTGACTCTTCCAGAGGTGTCCTGTGTCAATCTCCAGCTTCCTGCAGGACTCGGTGCTTGTCTGGGGCTTTTGAGGAACAGCTCATAAATTGCTGCTATTTAGCAACTGGCAGTTGAATCCTGCTTTATTTAGTTTTCCGAGAAATGAGACGCATTGGAATCTTGCAGGGGATTCTCCCTGCTTCCTTCCTCCAATCCCTGTTCACATTTAGTTTCAGTTTCCTGGAACTAAGAGTGTTGACTCCTTTGAAAGCAACAGCAACAAGAAAACCATAAAGCAAGGAAAACAGTTTCCTGACCATAAAGGTCGTACCCCTGCACACAGGGATACTCCACCAACTCTACAGGAAGAAGATGCAACAACCTCTTTTGCAGCATTGTGACACGACAATCTTGCAGCATCCAGAATCCAGCCTAGCAAGGAAAGAAAAAAAAGGTGTTGTGTTAAAAAAAAATGCACAAGAAAAAGGTGTTATTTTACATGGATCACAGTAAAGCCACGCCAACCTAAGGGTTCATTTCTTCATGAGAATGTTTGAAGAGGCTGAATTTGAAATACCTTGTCAACTGCAGCTGGCTAAAATGGAAAGTGCTACATTTCTTACCTTGATGCCTACTGGATTGGCTTTGGGGCCGATTTTTCATTACAGTTCCTGGGAATTACACATCTGTCTTCTTGCATGAGATGAAATATGTTTATTAGGAGGTTGCAAAGTTTGTTAGGACGCGTTGCTGTGTGCTGTGCTCTTCAAGGACAGAGACACAAGGTACTCTTACTGTAACTGGGACTTTGAGAATTCCCAGAGCCATTTTCTTGGCATCTAATTTTAGGTTCTTTTAAGACAGATCTGTAATGACAATTTGGCTTATAGACCCTTCCCCTGTGCCAGGGGCAGGAAAGTCTATCAAAGCAAGTAAGGGAATTTAAAATTTAAGATTTTTATTTTATTTTTTTATATTAGTTCTGAAACAATTTATTAGACAACAGAATGAAAAAATGTTGGGTCTGCAAGAACTTTTCTTCCTTTAGAGACTTCTCCGTTGTCACACTTTTGTGCAGTCCATTCCAGCTGCATGTGCTGGTGACTCATGAAACCTAAAGGGCTATTAATAAGTTATTAAAAGTATCAGCAGTCTTTCCCAACAAAAGAAGGAGAAAGAAAAAATGACTGGAATAAATGAAGGACTGCACCCTGTGGAAGGCATCCACATTGGAGCAGATCATGAAGAACTGCAGCCCATGGGAAAGGCTCACGCTGGAGAAGTTCCTGGAGGGCTGACTCCCATGGGAGGGACCCCATGCTGGACCAAAGGAAGAGTGTGAAGAGTCTTTAGTGATATTTTCTCTCCCCTGTGGAGCTGAGAATGGAGAGTGACAGAGTGGCTTTGGGGGGCACCCGGCATCCAGCCAGGGTCAACCCACCACAGGTACACAGATAAGATGTGATCTTTAATTCGTCATTTCAGGACTCCTGAGTGCTAAACAAAACACTGAGGCCCAGACTTAATTGTGTGAGCAGGGCTAGTAATGAGCTTAAAGAAGTTCAGCTTGTGCCTGCCGAAATGCTGAGCAGCTTATGCCTTGCACCACAAGGAGTTTGCACCGTTTATGTTTTTACACAACATTTTCTACCACAATTCCCTTTTTCACTCAGTGCAGGAGTTTGAAAGCAGCTTATTCCACTATGAAAACCATACACTTTCCAGTCCCTGAGCTCCCACAACTCCTACTACTGCTTGGCAATGACTCAAGTAGCCAGAAAAAGAACAAGAACAGGTTGTAAAGTGTGGCAGTGAGAAAGCCCTGGGTCAGAAGGTTGTTTGTCACATTGCCAAAGACCAAAGGAGGAGAAAGAAGCGTGAGAAACATCAGAGATGGGAGAAGCCTACAAAGTGAACAAGATTTGTCAAGAGCTCTGCCTAGGTTCAGAAAGGAGAAAATGTCAGCAGCACAAAAAATATAAATATACATCCTTACATAAATATAAATATACCGCAATACATTTGCATCTGCTCTTCAAAAAGTTTTCTAAGACAAAGAAAAGCCAGGTCTACCAACAAAATGCACAACTTGCTTGCTTTGAGTTCACCACAATTGTGAGCAATCTCTGCTTTCCAGGCTAAGTATGTGCTGATCTTCAAGGCAAAATTCCCTCAGCGAGTTTTCTTTCACATCAAGTTTTTTCCTGTGAATTTATATGTTGGAGAAGAGAGTTTTCACTCCAAGGATTACAGAGGATGAACAAATTGAGATGCTGAGGCCAGGTCACAGTTTTCAAGAGATTCAGAGCAGCAATAATTGAATCCCAGTGATTGTTTGGTAAGGCAGAGAGCCCATCAGACAATTCAGAGGCAGAAAGATATGTCTGCAACAGCTGCATTAATTGAACCTATGACAAATCCCCAGATTTCTCAGCAGAGTGAACAATCACAGTGGTGGTTTGGTCTGATTCTAGTTTTAGTTTTACACTGATGTATATGACATGGATCTTCCCCAAAGTTAGTAGAGATGTTCCACTGGGAAAGAGGAGAGGATGAGAGTCTAAATATTCAATATTTGATATCTAGGATCTCCTTTTATCCATTGTGTATATTAATAATTAAGAAATGCTTAGAAATTGTAAAATTTACTCTCTTACAGCTTGTTTCTGACCTGCAGTGAGAAGACTCCTGCTCTTTTATGGTTTGTAAATTCATTTAGGAAAACTCTTTGGCGGCAAACATGACTCCTCTTGAACTGGAAGTGCTGCATGTTTAAGGTGTGTAATGTTTCCTCCCTGTCCAAAGCAAGGGTTGTGCAAAAGAAATGGTCCCAGCATATTAAAACATAATGAATTATATAAACAGGTTTTTGAGTTTAGTATGAAAAATTTTCTTGAATCACCTGTAAATCGAAAAGCCCAAGTCTAAATTTTTCTGGACAACCTTTCATCAGGTGCTCTGTAAACAAAGCACCTGCAGGGATCAAACACCACAGCCTTAAGCAGATCTCTGCAAACAGCTTAGAAAGTATAACTGAGCTGTTTTATTCAGTCATAGCAGAACAAACAATCATTCAACACTGCAAATATTGGGAAAAACCTAACCCATGTGGCCACAGGACAGCAAACCTCACATTTTAAAGCTGTCCACTAATCCAGGGTTTAGCCAGCACAGCCCAGCAGAGAGAGACTGGCATGAAACCATCCTATATCCAAGTTTATGACAGTGCTGGAAGGCACCATTAAAATAACAATTACTGTCACTCACACAGAGAAAACAATAAGAAAGGTTTGGACTGGGCCAGAAGAGTGGCAGGTGGACCAAAGAAGATTTTTCTATCTCTGTAACTCTATAAATGCAAAAGTAATAAAGCACCTAAAAGGAATGGGCATAAAGGCAAATGTGAAGCATAAGAGAAACAAAATACCGAAGTACTCCTTGCCTATGACTTACTAATTACTCAGTTATTGCTTAATTACTTTTAAATACTATTTAAAGTACAAAACTAAACCAAGAATTTCCCACGTGGTGAATGACATTGGATGCTCAGCTTGAACTCTAAACGGACTGAGTTCCAGAAAGCAGAACGCAGGTCTTGTACAGAAACAAAACCTACTACAGTGCCGTCATTTTTTACAAGGTGGACCTCATATAGGTGTAGACCATTGCAGGGGATTAATTTTGGGCACCCATTTCTCTATCCTTAATTTTGAGAGTCTGATACTGATGCCTGAATTCATATTACATAGCTCAACACTCCTCAGTGAAGTTTTCTAAATCAGAGCCATGAAAAATTGGACTATGCTCTGGAATGGGATCTATACTCACCTGGGCAACTTTTCAGCCCCATTTCAGACACCTTCTACATTTATGAATTGAAAAGATGGAATAAAAGTAATGTTTAAAGCCAAACTGCTGCCTCCTGCTCCCATGCAAGGTCCTGGAATCTCCCTCAAAGCTGAGAGATGCAATCCCATTCAGTCTATACATGCAAGTAAGAAGATCTACAGACAGAAACAACTTCCAGCAAGTTAACTGAGAATAATTTCAGGCTTTGAATGTCCCTGGATATGGCAAAAATGTAGGGAAAGTTACTTGAAGTGGATGTAACTCCACTGAAGCAAATTTTACTCACTTTCATTAGGACAGACCCCTGTGGCAGCCAGGCTATCACACTGTGCAGAGATAAGGGAGAGGTGATTAAACAGACCACATCCAATGTATTTATAGTGCCCATCTTAAAGCAGAGAAGCAGAAAAGAGCAGCAGGATTGTGAAGTGAGCCACTCTGTTCCTAATGAGACGATGAACTCCTTCCAGCGTTCCACTGTAGCAAAGGACACACCAAATCAGCTGGCATAACTAAGTGGAAAGATCCAGCACTGCCTCATGTGAGATTGGTTGTTTTAGCTTGACTGAGTGAATCAAAATATTCAAGGAAATTCCCAACACTCCACCATCCATCCTCAAATTAAACCCCCAGTTTAACCCCACACAGCGCTGGCCATATGAAGCTCACACTTCTCTCCCTGGGAGCCATCTGGAACTCCCTTGAGGAATCCTGACTTTCCAGCACATGTTGTGTTTAATTCTGACATTAGAAGGACATTGTTGGGTTTAATGACACTGTGCAAAGACTACGCTGACTTGCTCCAGAAAATGCACCATGTGGCCAAGTCCCATATTCATTCCCTAAATCCAACCCAGGTCTAAGTGCTTGTCCTCAGCTGCCACCAAAGCAGCTCCCTCAAAGCTAACTCTGGAGACAAAAAACCACAGAAAATCTTGACTTTCCCTACATATCTATGGCAAACTACAGTGCCACTCAGGCTGTCTCAAGCTCCAGGCTTGACCAGCACATGCCAGCAGCCCAGACCTCTTAAAACCTTAAGCAAGAGGCCCAGCTCTGGGCATGATGACCACTACTGCTGTCTCTGGGGCTCAGTCCATGCTCAGCCTAAAAAAAACGAGGCACTGGCTATTTAGGTAGAACTGCAGCAGCAAAGGAAATGGATTAATAAATGCTGAGGCAGACAATGCTGCTCATGTGAGCAGACCCTTCGTGGCTGGGCTGGTTTTGGCTGGGGTAGAGTTAATTTCCTTCACAGGGGCTGTGTTTTGGGTTTGTGCTGAACATGGGATTGATAATATAGGGATGGTTTTGGTTGTGGTGACACAAAGCCAACTGGTTTTCCTACTGCCACGCTGGCAAGGGGGCTAGGGGTGCACGGGAAGCTGGGAGGAGACACAGCTGGGACAGGTGACCCCGACTAACCAAAGGGACATTCCAGACCTTATGGCATCGTGATCAGTGTATAACGTGGGGGGAAGAAGATGGAAAGGGATGGATGTTCAGGGCGATGGCATTTGTCTTCCCATGTCACCCTTAAGCGTGATGGGGCCCTGCACTCCTGGGCATGGCCAAGCACTTGCCTGCCCATGGCAAGCAGGGAATTGTTTTGCTTTGCTCGTGTGCACTGCTCTTGCTTTCCCTATAAAACTCCCTTTATCCCAACCCAGGGGTTTTCCAGCTTTTACGCTTCCCATTCTCTCCCATATCCTGCTGGTCGAGAGCAAGCAGGCACCCACCGGAGTTGCCAATGCCCTCTGGCAGCGCAGGTCACCCATGCAGGTGTCCCTTGTCTCATACCTCCCTGGCCCACAGGATGGCACTGCGGCACCCCACAAACTCCTCCCAGGCTCTCAGGGCTGCTTCCTGACAGCAACAGCCAGTATTTTTCTTGAAGTCAGACTTTTTCCCACTGCAATTCAAACTTTCATTGAATTTTCAGGCTTTCCAGAATTCAGTAGAATTCCATAGAATCTCCCATGCCTGTGCACATCTTTGCCTAGAAAGATCACCTCTCTTTCTGTGGGCATTTTGCTGGAATAAACATCAGTGATTTTCCCCCCAGGAAAGGTTTCATTGAAAGCTACACACCAACTCTCCAGAAAAACTACTGCCTTTTGCTGCTGAGAAATTGTATTCAGGAAACCCTGAGATTAATTAGTAACAGGGAAGGGAATGGAGCTGGGGAAGGGTCTGGAGAATGAGTCCTGTGAGGAGCAGCTGAGGGAGCTGGGGGGGCTCAGCCTGGAGAAAAGGAGGCTCAGAGGGGACCTTCTGGCTCTGCACAACTCCCTGACAGGAGGGGACAGCAAGGTGGGGGTCGGGCTGTGGTCCCAGGGAACAGGGACAGGACAAGAGGAAATGGCCACAAGCTGTGCCAGGGGAGGTTCAGGCTGGACATCAGGAGAAATTTCTTCATGGAAAGGGCTGTCAGGCATTGGAAGGGGCTGCCCAGGGAGGTGGTAGAGTCCCCATCCCTCGAGCTGTCCAAGGAATGACTGGACGTGGCACTCAGTGCCATGGTCTGGGGACAAGGTGGGGATCAGGCAGCTGGACTTGATGATCTTGGGAGTCTTTCCCAACCTTAATTACTCTGTGATTCTACAACCAGCTATTGCTTCCAACACACTTCACAGTACTGTACAAAACCAAATTTGCTTTGCAATCTTGATATTTACCATGCCATCATTTGCATTTTATTTAAGATCACTGCAAAAACCTTGCAGCCTGGGGAGCCTGTAGCTCTCCAGCACTGATGTCCACCCAGCCTTCACATGCACAGACGCACCTGGCACATAAGCTCTTGCTCAGCTGACACAGCACCCACAGACTTTCCCAGTCCTCAAAGAATTAGCCAAACCACAGATGTTAAAATTTGGGCTGTGCATCAGGTTTCAAAGCCTTCTCGTCAGTGCTGAAGGAGCCTATGACACAGGGCTTAGATTCTTCCCTTGGCTCACAAAGCATCCCTTCAAGAGCAATATTTTGGGAGAACTGCAGAGTCAATAACTTTTAATTAAAATTCAACAAGATACACTTCTGCTTATTCAAATTTTGGAAAGGACCACAAAGGTCAATGTTTTCAGCTTAAAGTAGCTGAGAAGATGAAGCAACCAGAGTTTTACTCAACTTGAATCCAACCTTCCTTCTCAGCTTTAACCTCATTGTTGGCCCTCATTAAATCCTCATCTCTCTTCTTTTCACTGCTGTTTTAAATGCCTTTTTGAAATATCCCAGGGGAGCCAGCACACAAAATCACACCAAAACAAACCCTGAACGTACCTTCCCCTTCCTTCTTCTTCCCCCAGTTTATACACTGAGCACGATGCCATAAGGTCTGGAATATCCCTCTGCAGCAGAGGCAAAGGCAGCAGTTGCTAAGGACAACGGCCTGCTGGGGACTGCAAAACAGCCGTCGTCCTGCTGCCTGCTCTGATTCCACCCCAGCCCTGGGAAGCCAGGATGGCAGCTGCTGATGAGAAATGTGGGAAATGGGCCTAGGGACAAGGAAATTCCTGCCAAAGTCATCTCCACTCCTTACCTCTCCCTTCGTCCCAAGGGTCTCGGGTTCCTCTGTGATCAAAACTAGCAATGGGAATGCAAGCAGCAAGTTCATGCCTCCTGTGAGGAAGACTCAGCCACTGCCCAGGGAAGAAGTTCTGCCTCATGTCCAGCTGGAACTTGCTGGGCATCAGTTCTGCGCGTTCCTCTGGTGCCATTGCTGGGCCCCACGGAGCAGAGCCTGGGCCCTGCTCTGAGCCCTCCCTGCAGACAGGGACACACAGGGCTGAGGGCCCCTCTCAGCTGGGGCTCCTCTGGAGGCTGAACAGCCCCAGCTCCCTCAGCCTTTCCCTGTCAGAGATGCTCCAGGCCCTAAATCGTCTCCGCAGCCTCTGCTGGCCCTGCTCCAGGAGCTCCATGTCCCTCCTGTCCTGAAGAGCCCAGAACTGGGCACAGTACTCCAGAGGTGCCTCACAGGGCTGAGCAGAGGGGCAGGATCACCTCCCTGACCTGCTGCTTGGAACAAGAGGCAGGATTTTCAAATGCGCTTGCTATTGCTCCAACTCTGTTTCGCTAAAGTCACTAGAAAAAATTCCCAATGGCCATGGTGTGTTTAGGCGTTTTTTTTAAATGCCACCTTCTATCAAAGCTCTGGAAGTGTGAATTTATGGTATCTTCTGAGTGCCTGGCTGCTTAGTTAAGTATTTATACTCCCACTATAGTCTCCTGAAGACACAGTAGTGAGGTTTCCAATTATTGACAGAAAGCATGGGAAGAGGTGTAGGGGCACAGGGAAATATTCAGAGAATCTCAAAATGGCTTGGGTTGGAAGGGACCTTAAAGATCATCCAGTTCCAGCCTCCTGCCATGGCCAGGGACACCTTCCACTATCCCAGGTTGCTCAGAGCCCCATCCAACCCGGCCTTGGACACTTCCAGTGTTCTCACCATCCTCACAGGGAACAATTTCTTCCTTAAAAAAAAAAATATTAACAGAGGCAACGTTGCTGAAGCAAGTGAAGAGGGTCAACATCCCATTTATCCTGTTTCCAGCTGTGAAAATAACGATGCTCTTTACAGAAGTTACAACCATGTGAAATCAGAAACAGAGAAGCTCTTTGAAGGTCTCAGAGTAACCAGCTGCCCCAGCTTCATATCTAGGTTCAATCCCCATCCCTGAAAGTGTCCAAAGCCAGGCTAGATGGGGCTCTGAGCATCCCGGGCTAGTGGACGGTGTCCCTGCCCATGGCAGGGGCACTGGAATGAGATCATTTTTAAGGTCTCTTCCAACCCAACCCACTCTGTGATTCTATGATTCTAATTTCCCAGGCCTGCCTCACACCATCTACTTGTGATCCCCTGCAGGATAAAAATGGTGATTTGCATTACCGGAAGACAAATGAGTGCACCAATGGATACTATGAATGCTCCTATAGAACTTTATCACTGATGAACACCCAACCGCACCCTGAGGAAAGAAAAATGGTATTTCTCTTCCAGAGTCAAAGGAATTGAGGTACAGGAAAAATGAAATGTTAGATCCATCCCAGATCCCGACCCAGAATGTGCCTGTGATCATCAGTCTCTCCACAGACTGGCATGGTGCTGTGGCACATCCAACAGTCAGAACTCAAAAAACATTCAAATGGAAATTTTAGTTACACTTCAAAACACTGAATTTTCAAGATAAACAGGTCTTGCTTCCCAACAATATGGTAAATAGACCCAAAACACCCCTAAATGATTAAAAAAGGGTTCTAAAGCATCCTGTACCTCACTGCCTAGTTGGCATCAGAAGAAAAATGTGCTGTTGTATGAACACCAGCTAAGAATTTGGCTCCATTTGCCTGAACCCAAGTCTCTGCATCAGCAGGGCTGTTAAAACATTTCAGCCATCAAAAAAATCCTCTTCATGCATCATGGTGGACACAAAGACATGGTAAGAGTCCCTCTCCAAAACCATAAAGTTTTTGTAAGACTCATGCATTGTCTGTAAGACTCCAGCACCTAAATGTGCTGTAGGACAGGAAGGAATTTGCAAGAGGATTCATCTGGGCCTTTTTACATATGCTTGCTTCTGAATCACCAATATATGACTAAATATAAACCGTGAAGAGCTGTAATTGCTATTCTACGTATCCTCATATCCCTCTGAAATACCATAAAGGAATAAAAACTACCAAAGCATTTAGGAGGATTAGTTCCTAACAATGCCAGTGAAAATTGCAAAAAAACCCCAATCTTGCCAGACTCAAAGAGCAGATTTGACTGCTCAGTACCAGTCCTTCATGCTTGGAGAGTTGACACAAATCTCTGAAAGAGATGGTGAAATCGTTCCACCTCCAGCATATTTTCTTCTGCTGTTTTAACACCTTGGTCCCTGAGGGAAACTCAGGGGGTAGAAGAACTTGTTTCAATTCCCTTCTTCTGGACTAGCTGTGAAAAGTGATGTCAGCCTCTTATCTCCATGTAGCATTCAAGGAGCTTTCAATTTACCTTGCAGTTAAAGTTGGCTTTGGGCTTTGTCAGACAGAAATATTTTTGCACACTTTTAATTATAAGGCAGCCTGCAAGGGAACAGGGAGTCACAAACGAGGGGCCTGCTCCAAGTGTTTTGTGCCTGAGCCTGGGAAACAGGGATCAGCTCAGCATAGCCCAAGTCCAGCACAGAGCCAGGTAACAGCAGGGCTTGTCAGCATTTGGGTGTTCCATGAGTCCCATGCACAGGGACAAACATTTTCCTGTGTTTTTTTTCATCCTCACTGCCCACCTGTTTATTACCGCTGTTGTGACAGTGGCACAACACCATGTCCCGAGGAAGAAGAGGTCCCCAGCCGTGCCTGACATTATCCAGGTGTCAGGGAAGAGATGAGGAACCCTCAGAAAGATCTCCCTGTCTAAAAGGTTTAGGGAAAAGAAAGAAACCAATGGCTTTATACTGTCCCACCTTATTGCTGAGGCACGGAGATATGAGGGACAACCAAAGGCCACGTGACAGTACTGGGGACTGTCCCGTTGACTCCAAGGCCAGTATTTAATCACCTTCCTTCCTAAGCAGTCTCTTAACTGTCAAAAAACCCCACACAACCTTTTGATGCAATTACTAACAAGCAGAAATGCCAGGGCCAGAAGTACCAGTGGGTGGTTTTTCTACACAGTTCCCATGATTGGAGATGGAGGATGGAGAGGAAAGCTGCATCAGCCTCCAGAACCCCTCCCAGCTGCAGCTGGCTTGATCAATATGTATTCAGACATCTTCTATGGGGATGCTGATTAGTGGTTACTGTGCAAAGAACTCCCAACTCATCTCCTCTGAAATTCCCTTAGCTCAGTGCCAGTGGCAGCTCACAGATCTGCACAGGTTTGGTTTTTAAAGAGCCAAGAAAAAAGTAAATAAGGGGGGAGCTACAGCTCTCTGTAGATAGCACCTTTTCCTTCCATTCTCAGTTCACTCAGAAGATTTTAGTAACAAGTTTTTCGTATTTTTTAATTTTTTTTTTCTTATTACATAATCTCAGAATAAAAAGATCCTCACAGCTGACCAGCTGAGTGGGAGCAGGAGGAGCACAGAACTCAGAATTACATGTTCTAACTAGTAAGGCTGCGCTGGAAAAGCAGCCTGGTCTAATTAAAAAAAAAAAAAATAAATTCTCACCTGAGTAGGTGTTGCAGCTGCAGAAAAGAACAACTGGCTTGGCCCAGGCATAGCCAAAGCACTGGAACATCCCTTCTGTCACTGGGAATACATGCTGTAGTATCCATGAAGTTTGGCCTGTCATTCCATCTCTTCTGGAGCATTTGAGTACCACCTAACTGAATTCAAGGAAGTATTGGAGCTGACACTGGAGCCACACTGATAATGAACAGGAACAAACAATGCCTACCACTACATTGCTTAAAAAAAAGTTTATTAAAAATAAACTCCCCTGAACAGAGCATAATCCCCTACCTTCCAAAAGAAAAAAAACCCTACAAACTCCAAATCCATCTTTCGTTCCAGATCAAAGTTAAAAAAAACCCAAAAAAACAAACAAACACAAAAAAACCCCAAAACCTCCCAAGAAACCCAAAACAAACCAAAAACAACCCAGGGCAAAATTTTGTATTTTACCTTGTTTACATACATTTTCTTTAAAAAAAATAAAAGGCAAAAAAAATTGAGAATATTAAGAAAGGGATCACTCACGTTACAAAATTTTCCAAACATGCCTTTTGTGAAGAGTACCAAAATGAACTGAAATTAACCTTCTCTCACAAATATTGCTGATTTTGAGGAAAGGGGCACCTTTTGATGGAAATATATCCTAGAGAAACGTTTGCAGTCCACTGCTGAAAACTGTAGCAGATCTTCAAATACCAGACTAATGAGACAGTGAATACTCTCCAAAACGGTTCTGAAAGTCACTTCCAAGGACAGACTACAAAGATCAATTGCTTTGTCATAAGCATGAAAGGCCCTAGTCTACGGTTCTCAAAGGAATGTGCCAGACAGTGCTATTTCTGACACACTAAAATATGAGAATAATTCAGAGCCTGAGAACTACACACTGTTAAGGGTCCCCTCCAACTTGGGCTATTCCATAATTCTATGAGTGAACCGAGATCAGAAATAAATGCAACACTTTGTTCATGGTTCAAATCAAACTCCTTGGCTTACTCTGTATTTCTTATAACTCCTTTCTAATGTGGCTTGTTGCCATAACTCAAATGATGCCAGGTGCTTGGGACAGGCTCTTAAGACATCTTAGGGGCCACCAGACTTGTGTGCACCATTCTGCCAATGTCACTGATAGAGCACAAGTGATGTCTACATTCACAGGCTTTCATGATGTGCATGGATATTCATAACATTTCCTTTGCCTGGCTTTTTTTTTTTTCCTCATTGAATCACAGAATCATAGAACAGCCTCGGTTGAAGGGGACCCACAAGGATCATCCAGCCCAACTCCTGGCCCTGCACAGGACAGCCCAACAATCCCACCCTGGGCCTGAGAGTGTTGTCCAAATGCTCCTGGAGCTCTGGCAGCCTTGAGGCCATGACCATTCCTTGAGGAGCCTGTTCAGTGCCCCACGACCCTCTGGGGGAAGAACCTTTTCCTGATATCCAACCTAACCCTCCCCCGACACAGCTCCAGCCGTTCCCTGGGTCCTATCACTGGTCACACAGAGCAGAGATCAGTGCCTGCCCCTCAGCTTCCCTCATGAGGAAGCTGCAGAACTGCTGTGAGCTCTGGCCTCAGTCTCCTCTTCTCCAGTCTTCTCTTCTCCTCTGTCCAGCTGAACAGACCAAGCACTCAGCCGCTTCTTGTGTGGCTTCCCCCTCCAAGTCCTCCACCATCTTTCTACTCACAGGAGAAAAGCTAAAGAGCAGAACTGGCTGGCCAAAATACAGATAGAAATGACAAGACAATGGTTTCCTCACTGAAGTGAACCAAGAGCATCAACAAGCTGGAAAGCTCAAAGACAAAGTCTAAGGACAGCTCCTTCCTGGCACTTCTGTGGCACAGAGCTGGCTGAATGGATGAAGCTCCCACCTCAGTCAATATGTTTTCTGCTTCCTGAGCTAAAACGGATATCCACCTCCACAAGGGGAAATGATTTGAGAGCGGTAAGAGAGGAAATGTGAAGCTTTGTTCTGTCTATGTCAGAACAGTGCCTGCAATAGGAAATTATTCTGCTCATCTCTTCAGGCCAGAGTGGCCATCGGGATCAACTGCTCTGACCTTCTACCCAACAACGCTGCTCCCCACAACTCCCTGACAGGAGAGTGTGGCCAGGTGAGGGTCAGCCTCCTTTATGGGAACAAGTGACAGGACAACAGGAAAGGGCCTCAAGCTGCATCAGGGAAGGTTCAGGTTGGATATTAGGAAAAATTTCTTTACTGAAAGAGCGGTTAAGCATTAGAACAGACTGCCCAGGGAAGTGCTGAAGTCACCAGCCCTGGAAGTGTTCAAAGAACGAGTGGACACAGCACTTCATGATACGGTTTACTGGGCATTGTGATATTCCACTGAAGGCTGGACTTGATGATCTTGGGGGTATTTTCCAACCTTAATGATTCTGTGAGCAGCAGTTGTTGAAGACCATGTATCACTGCTTATTTCTGCAACAAGTCACAGAATCACAGACTGGTTTGGGTTGGAAAGGACCTTAAAGATCACCTCATTCCAACCCTCCTGCCAGAGGAGCAGGAACACCTTCCACCAGAGCAGGTTGCTCAAATCAGATAATCTAATTGAGCTGCAGCAGAGCTGGTTCAAGGCTTTTCCCAACATTAGATGCAATGAACCTTTCCAATGATTCCAGGGTGCTCATGGGAGTGAGGAATGACCACAGACTCCAGAAAGGAGGAAGATCAGCAAAGACCTGGAGACCTCTGGATAGGGAGAAAGGACTGAACAAGGTGAGCAGCCATTCCAGATTGAGGGGAAGAGCAGTGAACAGATTTTAGCGGGTTTTTTAAAGGGTGTGAATTTGCTCTCTGCCTCCAGACCAGCTCCTGGACGGATATGGTATCCCCTACACCATTCTACCCCACTCCTAGGACTTTTCTCTCCCTGCGGTCCCATAGAGAAAAAAAACCTCCCAAGACTCACAGCTCCTCCCCTAGCTCTCCCTCCTACCCACAAGCCCCAAGTATTTCATAGTAAAATCACCAGATTTGGTGTTTTGTAGGTAACTGTGTGCAGTATGGCAAACGATCTAGAGACACAAGAAACGTGGGAAGATCTTACAATTTCTCATCTTTTTCTTCTCTTTTGGTTACTTTGCCCCCAGTACTTTCCTAACTACAGGTCTCGTCAATCTTTTGCTGGCTTAGAAAAGTCAGGCTCTTCCAGCTTCCACTTGCAAAGCAGTTTCCATCCACCCGATCATTCTTGCTGTTCTTCTGTGCATCCTGCCTGACCAAATTTAGGTCACCAACAATGCACACAGCATTCCAGATGAGGCCTTGCAGAATGAACATTTCCCAGGTGTTGCTGAACGTGGCTGTCCCGAGATTTTCCAAGACTTGCACCTTGATTTTTATGGCTGCATCACTCTGGTGGCTCAGTGACACCGGCACTCTGGCTAAGAGAAGGACAGGGAGCTGCTGGAGCCAGTCCAGAGCAGGGACACCAAGGTGATCAGAGAGATGGAGCAGCTCTGCTGTGAGGAAAGGCTGAGGGAATTGGAATTGCTTAGCTTGAAGAAGAGAAGGGTTTGGGGTGACCTCACTGTGGCCTTCCAGTACCTGAAGGAAGCCCACAGGAAAGCTGGAGATAGACTCTTGACAAGGGCCTGGAGTGACAGGACAAGGGAGAATGGCTTCACGCTGACACAGAGCAGGTTTAGATGAGATATTGGGAAGCAATTGTTCCCTGTGAGGGTGGTGAGGCCATGGCACAGGTTGCCCAGAGCAGCTGTGGCTGCCCTACGCCTGGAAATATTCAAGACCAGACTGGATGTGGCTCTGAGCAACCAAGGTGTCCCTGTCCATGGCAGGCGTTTAGAATGAGGTGGTCTTTAAGGTCCCTTCCAAACCTGGCCATTCTATGCTTCCACAACTATTCCTTCTATTCGCCCTCATCTGTCCCATCTCCAGTGGTATTTTCCCTTACAGCAAATTAATGATTTTACATGAAGCTTTCTGTCCAGTTTCAGGGAAGGCAGGACTGAGATCAGAAGAGTTAGTGCAGCAAAGGCCCATTTTTCCAGCCTAGTACTCCCTGAAAATGGAGACTCTGAAACCAGCAGATGTAGAGCCAACCTGCCAGGACTGTGATGATTTTCACATAGCCCTAACAGCAAAAAAATGTAGGAGGCACAGAGCTTGTCTCCACATCTACCTCTGCCACCCTTCTGTTGTTCTTTTACTTAGGAATTGCAACTACATTTCTTCAGCTTAAAAAATTCTGTCTCCTTGGGAAACATATCCAGGCAAGAGGAAGCTAAGATGGAGAGTAGTCAGGAATCCAGAGCCAGCAAGTGCTCCATTCAGCACGAGGAATTTGGTGGCCATGCACGCCTCAGGCCAGCCTGCCTACTGCTCCAGCGAGGCACATGAGTGGGGGTATCAAGGACACAAAAATGCCAAGCACAGTACAGCAGACAGGCACTCACCCTCACCTTATGGTGTGGCACTGGCACACCTTCCCCAGAGCTCCAGAGCAGAGAGGCAAACAAAGAGACTGTGGTCCAATTCTGCTTTTGCCGGGGATAAATTTGGAGTCACTTCACTGACGTCAGTGGAGTTATTCCAGAATTGCACCAGTGTAAAAGAGGGCAGCATCTGCTTTCTGAAAATGGATGCCATCAAGCTAATTGAAAACAACAGATGCATCAAGGAGCAGCAAGAAGGGACGGTAATGTTCCAGTTTTCTTGTAAAATACCATTTAATTTCCCTCCAGAGAACGTAAGAGAATAAACTAATAAGTACTCTAAAAGCTAAACCTTTTGTTGGTGTAAAATTGTACACAACATTTTAGGTGAATGGACCAATGTGCACCTACAACACTCTAAAGAGATCCAGCCTAGTCATGTGCACTTACAGCCCTCTTCTTTGGGCCTGATTCTTCTGTCACACTCATTTAAATATCAGGAGTGATACCCTTTACAGTCCTAAGGAAACATTTATCTAACCTTGGGTAGAAGGCAGAATAGAGGCTCCTCATTTCTTTAAATAAACAATCATTAGATTTGGTAATTAAATTGATAAATTTGTGACTTATGCCACTTTTTGACTAAGAGTCTACCAAAATTTTACACCACTGAATAAATATCTTTATATTCATTTAGTGAGAATTAAGCCAAGGAAGAACTTGCTGAATTTTCAATGATATTTTGTGTGAAGACAAAAGTTTCCCCTAATTCTTATCTCCAACAAAGAGTCAACACAGCTTCAGTATTTATGGTGATCATGGAAATTGATGAACACTTTCCCTCCTGCAAATCCTTTCTTTCCTTTCACTAAGAAGAGGTTTTACACAACAAAGCTCAATTATTGCTTGGGCCCCTCTTATTAACTGGCACTACACACAGTCTGGATATTTCCAGTGGTGAGGGTTCATCAGTGAATGCTGTAGGACTGTAAAACCCACTCTGATCTCAGCTATGAGTTTCCTAAAGTGTAAAGCCATGTTATGATATTCAAACTGTTTGTGCCAGCCAACAAGCCCCAGACAGACTTCCGTGGAGCAAAGGAAAACTCACCCGAAGAGGCAAAAGCATGCGGAATTAACATGTACTAACAGCATATGCTGCACTGTTAATTAGCACAGTCCCTGTCTGCTTTCCCCAAAACCATTTTTCTGGATTTATTTCCCCGGGTAGGGTCTTGTGATATGTAGGACCCCAGCCTGAACAAGAAGAGCTCCCTGAAACTGGCAGGCAGTTTCCTCAGCCACTGTCTTTGGTGGCAGCTAAGGACACGCAGCATCCCCTGGTTCCTTTCATCAGGGGATTAAGTCTTTTCATCCTGCCAACACCTGCTCCCTTCCTTATGCCTAAAGCAGGTGACTGCAATTCAGGCATTCTCCTGTGAACCTGCTGATAACATGGCTCCAAATGTCTTGGAAGGGGATCTGTCTCTAGTGCAAGCTTCAAAGAGCAACGACGAAGGGCTCAGGGCTGTGCTTTTGGTTACACCAGCACAAACAGAGCTATCTTGTGCTCACAGGGCTGCCGTGGAAGGCAGTACCTTCAGATTCCCCATGGATCTGCACACACCTTTCCACCTTTGAGAAATAAATGCGTAAAATGCTGCTGCTCTTAACTTCTGTCAATATAAACTTAAAGTTAAGCTTAGCTCTGCCGAGTTCGGTAGGACTTACTTGGACTCAAGTCAGATGAGAGCTTTTGGGAAAGCTGTGGTTGACTCCTGCTGTAATCTGCAGATCTTTCCCTGATGTAAACAGGACCTCAAGAAAAGAACAAACAAAAAAAAGCAGTTTAACAAACAGTACGTATGCTTGGACTTGATGCAGAAGATTGAAGTTGAAGCCAGATATAATCCAAGATAGTTGTACTAAAAGGAGTTTTGCCAGCTTGAATCAGCAGATGGTAAGGATCTGGCTTATACTACATTTCTGTAGTTTATAATTATCTTTCCTTCTTCACCTAGAACCAGATTCTCCCTTTAGGCTGCATATCTTAATTAGGAAATCCTTCCTCATTAATTTCAAGAAAATCTCAGTTGTTAATTTCCCAGAACAAAAAGAAACCTTACCTATTTCTGCTATAGCAGCAGGATGCTGGAGCTGTTTGTTCCTTTGCTTTTATGGTTGATGCTGTTCTTTCCATCACCATATGGAAGACACTTCAGTCCTTACCCTGTCTCTTGCTGCCCTGAATTTTCTTTACACTCACTCTTCTTTATCCCATAGGGACCTCTGAATGAGACGGCCCAGGAGAGAACACCAAGTCCAGGCACCTTCACCCCCACGGCTGCTGTAGCAGTGAATTTTTTATCCATGAAAGCTGCATCAAAAGGCCCAAACAGAAAATTACTCAGAAATCCTGAATTCCAACATTTTCCAAGAAGGAGCAGAATAGGAATTTCATCTTGGAGGTAAGTGCAGGAATCCACCAGTAAAACACCACAGAACAGGTCTTCCTGCCTTTCATGCTTCCAATCCTTTATGTGGCTAAAAAAAGTGGTGTCCTCAGTAAAATTCTTCCTTTCCTTCCTTCCTTCCTTCCTTCCCCACCTCCAAGCAGATGATTTCTGCCCTGTCCTGCTTTGGTACAAAACATCCTGTGGGAAAATTGTCTGGGGAACCAACTGTCACAAACCAGCCACAGGGATCCGGAAGGAGCAATAGTCTCTTCCACTGCAAAACTATTTCCTAGTGAGATTGCTGAAAGAAGAATTTCTTTAATGTAATGCTTTAGCTTGTGTTCCTTGTCACCAGGCACCCAGATGACTCTACATTCACAGGCCAGTTGTCCCTCAGCTCTCTGGCTGAGTGCTCAGATTGTCCTCCACGCACTCTCCAGCTCTCTGTGTGCAAGGATGGACAAATAAAATCTCTTCCCATCTCCAGGTTTGCACTCCATGCTTTCAAAGGCTGGAAACTGCCCACCCGAAGTTGGACAGGGCAGCTGTACACGATGTAAGGTGATGGGATCAGCTCCAGTAAGCAAAGAAAACATCTGTAAAGATAAGGTGCTGATACCTGAACACAAAATATCCAACGAGTGCTTTCACTTGTAGCCACAGTCACAGCACAGAGAGAAACGGTCCAGGAGGTTGTTATGGAAACAAGTCCCTGGAGGTGCCTACTTGGCTTCACAGGGATGTGCTCTACCTTCAGAAGGAAACAGATTTGCATGTCGAGCAGCCGGTGGAGGGGGGGAGAGTGCTAAGGGCTGAGAACTTGAGGTAAGGCTTTTGAAAGCATCTCTGTGATTCGGTGGCACGAGACGTCTGGTAAAGCCAATGGCGCGGGTGCCACTGTGTCATTTGAGTCATGTGAAAAAAAAATCTGAAAGCTCCTTAAAAAAGGTCAAATTCCGCAAGTTCTATAACATGTAGCATTACTGATCACTCTGGGACGTCACTGCTTTACAAGAGGTGCTCAGAGATGGATTTACATGCCCTAAAGGAGGCCCAAGGTTACAGTTTCCACACTTCTGTTGGCATTCTGTATTTCTCTTAGAGCCAACACAGAAAACACAGGGAGCAAACACCACTCCTGCTTTACACATTTTCATGTGCACTTTCTTTACAGAACTGACAAAACGTGGCTCACAAAAACTGCACAGAGCTGCCCTGTTCACCACAGAACTCCTTTGTACCTTGGGTACGATCTGCGGGCAGGAGACTCCAAAATCCACTAGAAACTCACTGCTGGATTCCACCTGGAAACTTGCTGTTGGATCTCACCTGAGGGCAGGACACCTCTTTCCAAGAGGACCTGCATAAGACACGCTGGGATTGTACTACCAGTGATCTGCCTCACATCTTTTTTTCTTGCTGGAGTCTCCGTGCCCAGCCGTCTGTCGTGCTGGTCAGGAGAACAACCTGTTCAGGGAGGGCTCCTGCCTGGCGGGGCCAATGGGGCCAGGCCCACGGGGAGAAATGAGCACAGGAATTTTCTGACGTAGGCTCAGCATGTCTCATGACTCCTCCTGAACTTGTGTTCAACTTGAGTTTTTTATATCTTACTTTGGGGGAACTTCAATCAGCTGATAGACTCAGGCATAAAATATCCCCAAACATGGGAATTCTGCTGGGAGAGGGCAGCAGCCTCGAAACATCCCTCTTAAATAGCAGCTTCTTTTGCTAGTTTCTAGCAACACAAAATTTGAAGAAAAGTCCCTCTCTTGGCCTCACAGTAAAGATTTCATTCAGGTGACCCCGAAACACAACTAAGAACACCACCAAGACTAAGACACACTAAGAACTGGACAACTTTCACACAAAGTCAACAGAGATGCCACCATGCTCGCTCCTCAATCCCACTTATTCACCAGGACAATTTACCCACCAGCTGATTACACACTCAAGGGATGCAGAATGGTCCCCAAGGCTCAGACCTTCACAAACCTTTGCCTTAGTCCCATGAAGCAAAGAGAAATTAGGCTTTATTCAGGCAAACCCCTCCAAGTGTTGAGCCCCCACCACATCAAACTTGTCTCTCCCAGACTGAGACAAGTGGCATTTTCCTACTGATTTCAGCAAGAGAGAGAGAACAGAGGTTTTAATATAATGGTTGTGTGCTGACCTCAAGGGAGATCCCTGCACACTAAAAACATTTGAGAAGGCAATGGGACTCTGGAGAAATGGAGTAGTCAGGATTTGCACAAACAACTTCTACCATATGAACAGGGCCAGGATGGAGGGAGGCCACAAAAAAAGCACTCTAGGCATGGAGCCATGTCTCAAGACAACTGAAAACAGGCAGGGTAATGAAGATGCAAACAGATCCCATCTCACAATCAGTTCTATAGCCAGTTCGGACTGTATTAAAGGATGGGGCTCTGAGCAACCTGGTCCAGTAGAAGGTGTCCCTCTTTGGAAAGAGACGATCTTTAAGGTCCCTTCCAACCCAGGCCATTCAATGATTCTGATGTGCCTTTAGCATTCTTAGTCTTATGGCTGAAGAGCACAATATATACACAAAATCTATTCTCTGTATTTTTGCACCTTGGCATTATGTCTGGTTTATGTATTACATGTGTCCCATGCAATATGTAGTACATTCCAATATGCATTTCATACAGTATGATGCAAGGCATTAATGGCTGCCTTTGCTTTCATACACATGCAGATGTGTGAATGTAGAATAAACACTTAGGATTAAAACAAGAAAGACTTTTCCTTGCAGGAAAATCTGCTCATGGAATCTGAAAGCCATTTCCCTTTCCCACCTGCTGGCAGCGCTTAAAACATTTTCAAACTTACATGTAAGGCAGAGCTCACTGAAACTAATGAAATTAACTGGGAAGCAAAACGTGCATCTGAAGAGAGAAATCCCTGGTCCCTTGGCAAACCCAGCACTGCAGGCCAAGCTATGCATATTTTGCATGCCTAGCACAAATTGCTCTCATAAAACCAAGTGCAAAAACACTGCTGTCCCTCCTATCCGTGGAATACCAGGAACTGGCTGGGCCAGCAATACAGCAAAAGCGTCTCTTCAGGGCTCGCTGTTTCTCCCCTCATTCAAAGGGTCTGGAGGATGCTGCTGGCTTTGTGCAGATAACTTAGGGAAGTTTGTATCCTTGCCAGTCTCAGTCTCAAACGCTGACACGCTTGCCCTGGGGCATTTTATGCCTGTTACTTGCTAAACCAGAGCGATCCTCACACAGCACAGGTGCAGAGCTGTCTGTGGTCAGGATTTTTCTGCCGCGTCAACAACACACCAACATGCAAACTTCCCTCAGCTACACAAACGCTCAGTTAAAAAAAGCAGTGGAGTCAACTGCTCTCACATGTCCGAATACAGAGCCGGGTATCTGAAGCACAAAGCACATCTCATTAAACGCTATTGTGTGAAGGAACTCTGCAGATAACAAATGAATTTACTCAAACACGCCTTGCATCAGAAGGCACTTACCACTATGAAGATTAAGTTGGTACTATAAAAGCCAATTAACATCAGGGCACTGGCATAAATAAGGCTGAGATAAGCTCAAAACACAGAGAAATCTTCACCAAGCCTGTTGATTGCTTTAAGCCTGTTTTTGACATAGGATGTATGTCACGAGTAGCAAAATGCTTTTAGATTTATGCACCTTTTT